>VYZV01040440.1:0-50710 GCA_013401275.1 Pandion haliaetus
GGGGGGGCCACGGTTTCAGTGCCAGGGAGCAGCCTCTGGCCCCTGAGCACAGGCTGGGACCTGGGGGAGCTGCCACCACACACCAGCTAAAAACCACCCTCGCACCTTCCCCTCGTGTCCTCCCGGGTGTCTCCTACCACTGCCAACGGCACAAGAACAGCAGAGCCATGGAGCTGCCACTTCTGCGATCTCTTAGCTGACCTTGCAGGGGGAAAAAAAAAAAACNAAAAAAAACCAAAACAAAACAAAAAAAACAACCCAAGAAAGGTTACAAGCTGCACCCAAACCCAGGGGCCATCCCAGCGCTGGAGCTGCGAGTGCCCCTCATACAGCACCCCTGGGCCCTGGGACATGTGCAGCCCCAGGGGAGCAATGCAGAGCCAGGCAGCCCCCCCAGAGCCCACTGCCCTCCCCAGGGAGCAAGGCAGCAGCTCTGTGCCCACCCATGCGTCCGGCAGACATGCGGTGCCGGGCTGCCCCATCCGCGTCAGGTCTGGGCACAACCCGGAGCTCGGCAAAGCTCCCCCTCGGGCCTTCCTCGCTGGGCTGTGGCAGAGCCGGCGCAGGGCCGCTCAAAACTACTTACAGCGTTTATTTTTTTTTTTCTTTAAACACATGCTCATTTATGAAAACAATCACCCTGGCACGGTCCAAGCATATACAGACAAATCTACTCTACGACACGAGGGGCTGCCAAAGGAATAGGGAAAAGCCTCTACTCATCCACTCAGCGGTTCCAGCACAGCCACGGAGAGGGGAATGGCCATCCGGGGCCCTTCCGCAATGGGATACCCCGGCCTCGCCAGTACTCCAGCTGCCGGAGCTGAGAGCGGGTTTAGGGGATACCTGGCAGTTATCTTCATACACATCTCGGCTTTCAGAGGTAAAAACAAAAGGTTTCTTCCAAATCAGCAGGCAAATTTAATGCAGAAAGGGAGGGCACCTCCCTGCAGTCCCTGGCTGCAGCACCCACTACCTCTGCTGCCTGCAGGCCAGTTCTCCAGCCCGGGCATCGTTAGGGTAACGAGCATGGGAAGGCCACATCCCCTTCCCGGGAGGACCTCCCCCTGCCCTGTGCTGCGGTGGCGGGGGGCTCAGGTCAGCGTCATGCTGTGGTTGTCCCCTCTATCCCCCTCCCCGCTTTCCCGAGGCAGTGAAGGCCCCTGCCAGGGCAGGTGGCCCCAGGCAGGGCTGGGACAGTGAGGGACCCCGCAGGGGGACGAGGGAGGGAAGGGGGGACGGGCATGTGCTGTGCGCTCCGAGGAGCAGGGGGAGAGGAGGTTTTGTACCTCATAGTGTCACTGATTTTGAAGTCCTGGAGCTAGAGCTGAATGAACAGTAAAAGCAGGTTAAATCATTAACCAGTTAGGGGATGGGGAAGCAGCTGTAAAAGGAACAGAGGAAGAAGGCCAGATTATTATTTTTTGTTTCTTTTTTTTTTCCTTGTCTTCTCTCATCTTTGCCCGCCGTGCCCCGATCACAAGCCCTGCTTGGCCAGCGAAGCGGACACTTCGTCGGCTAGCGTGGCGAGCTGGGGGGAGTCCACCATATTGATGCTGCCGGTGGAGGAGACGTTGCTAAGGCGGCGCGGGGAGGCATCTCCAGAGATGGTGGGGGACTTGTAGACTATTTCGGCGCCGTGGTCGGTCTTGGCTTTGGCGTTCTCACGGAAAGTCAGCTTATGAGTCTCAATCTGCAACGAGAAGAGAGGGCGGTGAGTGGGGAGGATGCGAGACACCATCCGGAGAGGCCGTTTTTACCTGCAAACTGTCCGCTTGGTCACTGCCATTGTGCAGCTGGGAGGAAAGCTCAGTTCATTGGCCTGATGCCCCCAGTGCCCCCAGTCCTCAGGCATATCCCTTCCAGTAGCCGACACAGGGAACGGGCATAACCAGAGGGGATGGCAGGACTCGAGCAACTCAGGGTGCTGCCAAATCCTTCCAAGCACCCAGGCCCAGTGTGGCAGTGGGTCCCAGGCACAGGACTCAGATGGCACAACCTGGGCTTCTCCCTCTCCCCTGGCAGAGATTTATGGAGGGGCTGGGATCCCCATATGGCGCATAAGGCTGCCCCTTAACCCACGGCCCAGCTGGGCACAAAACACTGCTCCCACGAGCCAAACCCCTCTCTCCCGGCAAGCGTGTGGGCCAGGGAGGGGAGGTGAAGTGGATTGGATTTGCTACTTACTGGTGCCCTCCCCAGCCTAGTGCAAGGCTGGGAGCTGGCTCTCCGGGGGGGTGGGCAGCTCCAGCACCAGGGCCTGGAGCCCAGCGGGGTCTGGGCTCGGGGTCCGAGCAGCCTGGGGACGGGTCTTGTCTTCCTTGCCTTTCTCTCTCTACAGGTGAAGAAACCCGACCAGGGCGGTGGGGTGCAAAAAACGCATCAGCAACAAAAACCAAGATCCAATAAATGTCAACCAGAGGGAAAAAGACAAAAAATGAGAAAAGAAATAGAAAACTGGGGAGAAAAAGATCTGAAAAACAGGGCCATTCACTGACTCATAGGAAGAACAGCGGCTGCCTTTGGAGATGGGGAGGAAAGCTTTCCATGTGCAGCAAAGGAGAGCAGATGCTGCCGGCACAGGTACTTTGGCAGAGCACAGAGCATGCCGGCTCCCCACGGGAGATCCAGTGCAAGAGTGGCACGTGAACCAGCGTTCAGCCTAAAGAGCTGTGGCCTGTGCGTCAAAATCTGGATCTTCTGTGTCACAGAGCAAGGATGCAATTGGGGACATTGGAAAGGCTGGGGAAGGGGCAGCGGAGTTGCCCACATCTGCTCTACGTGGAGGGTTGATGGGGCTCAACTGTGTCCCACCCCCTTCCTGCAAACAGAGCATCCCACCTCAGAGCAGCACTGCCTGAGGATGGTCCCTGGTGCCAAGGTGCGAATGGGAATGGGCTGGGCAAGGGAAGCAATCTGAGGCAGCATCTGAACTCAAGTTACACTGACAACCTCCTGCAGGTGTGGATTTAGGCAGGGTATGGGCAACTGCCACACAGGAAGGCTGAGGGCAGGTGACTGGGTCACACCCCTACAAATAAATTCCCCCTCCAAAGGGCAAGTTCTTCAAACTATGGCCCAGTGAATGTGCCAGGATATGAAAGAATCATCACTGTAATCATAAAAACAATGGAAATGGGCATAGTGAAGCACAGGGCAGCCTGATGCGTAGCAGCAGCGAGAGAAGGGTAAGGAAGTCAAGCAATCCCTCAGTCAGAGACCAGCACACCGCTGGGAGATGAAGAGATGGGAGGTGCACAGAGAAAACGTGGCAAGAACAAAGTGCCAAAATACAGGAGCCAAAACAGAACCTTCCCCTCCCATTGAGAAAAAAGTGTTTGAAAAACAAGCAAGATAAAAACCACTTTTTCCTGGAGAAATTCACCCACGTGTGTCACCAGGCTGGAGTCTCAACTCTGTGCTTACCTGATCTCCCTGCTCCCCTGCCTGCAAGGGATTTGGCTGCCCTTGAAGTGAGGTTGTAGAGGTGTTGTACTTAGGTAAGACTTACTGTGAAGTCACCATCAAAGCCTCCAGCAGGAACAGCTCACCCCAAGTTCAGTATTTCACCTGACCTGATTGGCTTTTGTCTTTCAATTTAAATCCCCCCAAACGCACACCACTCCCCACACAGAGTCCTTGGTCAGTCTCAGCTAAGAGACTGAGACTTGAAGTGAGAAGAGATCACCTTTCCTCTGAAGTGATGCCCTACTGCAAAGTCACCTTTTCTAAATAAAGCTAAGCCTTTAATGCTCCACTTTCACTGGGGAACCAACACCTATGCAGCACCCTGAGCTGCCAGCTTTGTGCCACACCACTTCCAGTAATTGGCAACTCAGAGTGCAAAAACAGTTGCTGACAGCGGCTCCCCTTAATTTGAAAGGTTTGACACACAAACACGTTTCTGCACCAACTTCAGAGCACAGCAGAAAAAGCAGGAAACCACAGGAGAAGTTACCACTTACAGTCACACTCATTAAGGTGGCCGTGGGCCAGGAAGAGGACAGAGGCTGCCATCCTCGCAGCTATGCCACAGCTATGCTCCAGAAAATGTCCTCCAGGTTGGCAAATGCAGCCCAGGAGCCCTCAGCTGTGCCCGCCTGCAGCGAGCCGCTGGCAGGAAGGCAAGCTGGCTGTTTGGGCAGCGGCTGAGCAGCCCGTCCCTGGGCAGGGTGCTTTTTGTCCTCTGAAGGACAAGCATGCACAGACCACCCCACACTAGAACACGGGCAGCGAACCGTTTATAGCACTGGGGAAGAAGTGCTGCCTGGTAAGCAGAGAGGAGAGGCCATGTGGTCTAAAGATGAGTTGGGTGAGCAGGACCTTCTCCAAGTCCAGACTTCAACCGCTCTTTGCTTGCGTGCCTGCTCACAAGACAGACAGATGCTTGCAGCAGAACAGAATGCCTGTTCTCAACCCAGTGCCCCTTTACCTTTTTATTTCCTCCTCCAGGGACGTGGCTGATGTTATCTAAGGACCCGATTTTCGATTGCACCTTATCTTTGAAGTCCAGTTTCTCAGATTTCACTTCCACCTGACCACCACCTGGAAGAGGAGAGCATGGGCTGAGTTAGTTCCTGCATGAGCCAGGGCAGGCTGGAGAGAAATCACTGAGGTCTGAGCTGCCGCTCCAAGGCAGCTCAACCAAAGCACTCTGAGGCTGAGCAGAAGGTGAGGACCAGGAAAACGGCAGCAAGAGGAACCCCATGGTGATTTGGGAAGCCCAGGAGTCAGGGCAAATGGGAACCAGGGCAAATGGGAACCAGGGTAAATGGGAACCAGGGTAAAAAGACTTTCCAAAGGATGCTGTGCAGAGCTGACAGACAGACATCCCAATGTTTTACAGAACAAGGGCAGGAAGCTAACCTTACTCCCCTAAACACCAACAATCACCCCTATTTATTCCTAAATACTTCCCATTTACAGTGATGTGCTGGCACAGACAAGGGTGCCCATGGATCACACCAGTTCCCTCCCCTACTACCGACTGGTCAGGCAGACTGGAGAGGGTCTGGCAGTGATGGAGCTGGGAACAGTGTCCAGCACCCCAGGGCTCACTCTGATGCTCCAGTCACTGTTCCACGTGCCTCCCCTCTCTCCCTGTACTACCCCAACCCTCTCCCCATCTCCAGATGCACACCACAATGCAGCCTGCGAGCTCCCAAGGACCACCACCCAGTGCTACTGGATGCTGCAGAGTCAAAGGGTACCTGGTTTGTGATGGATGTTGCCCAGGGAACCACATTTGGATGTCACATGGCTCAGGTCAACTGGCTTGTAAACGATTTGAACCTGTCCATATGAGAAATAAAAAGGCAATGAGCTTATTTATTGCCACCATGGGCAACCTGGGGAGGGGGAGGCACAACACACACCGGCACCTGATCTGGATTCAAGGGAAAGGACAGCTTAAACCCCGGTAAGATTAATAATACAAAAGAAACTGTCATCAGAAATGGGAGATCATTAATGCCCGTGTGCAGTAGCCTCTCTTAACATGTCAGCATGCACAAGATCACCTCTCCACAGAGGGGGGAAGTAGAGGCAATTTTAAAGTGCTTAAGTGAGAGAGAAAGTGGAGTGGTAATTAATTAAGATTTGCATACACATCATCCAAAAGGAAGAGAAATACCAGAGAGAAAACGTAAAAAAATAAATACCTTTTCTGGTGTAAAACATAAAGCTTATGTCCACAAAAACTGAAAGAACAGAAATGATCAATGTGCGCAGAACTTTTAAAAGAGTGACCAAAATATGCATTTCTGAAAAATGCTGTAATGGAAATAAGGGTTAAAAAAAAAGCAAAGCAAAGTCTAAATATCTGGTAGGAGTTCATATAATATAAATTAAAATGGCAATTATAATATATTGAACCACAACAGTATTTCATGATATTATGCTCTGTTTTTTTACTTGTTTTACCCATTATGTCTCTGAACATGGGCTTAAACCGCCCCATTCAAAGACCAGCCATGGCACTGTGGCGGGCCTGGGCATGGGGCCGGTGGCCTCTTGCGCACAGACAACTGGGTTACACGAGACGCACACACAAGGAACAGTTAACGTGGAGCTGTTTAGTCGTTATGTTAGCAGTTAAACACCACACTGGAAAACACCAACGACTGGAGAGGTCTGGGACCATCAGGCATGTCAGGAACAGCAAACCACAGCACGTACACACCAGCTATATCAGGAGCAGGAGACAAGGGGGTGAGAAAACATCCCCGTACCCCCAGACCTTGGACCCTGGTTTTGGACTCACACCTGTGTGTGAGTCAGCTATTGCTGTAGTTAGTGGGGCTGTGCAGGAGAAATCGGATCATCAACACCTCAAGGTTGGTTCCTACTCACTGGGATGTGTCTGGCTCTCAGTAATAGTCTGGATTTCAAGAGGAGCATATGCTGCTCTCTGCATTTTCACAAACCACCACGGTGGGCGTGCTGCTCTCACAAACCTCGGGAAGGATGTGCCAGCACCAAAGGGACCTTTGCAGAGGAGCTGACTCTTCCAAGCAGCCAGGCAGCCTCCCGACCAACGTAGCTGAAAGCCAGCATAAAGGATTCACTGCAGCCACCATTGCACCTAAGCACCCCATGCTAACTCAAAAGCCCCAGGGTGAAGGTGCATCCTTCAGTTCTCATATTGTCCCCATGTCCACCAGCCCCATCACCCTCAGAGCTAGGTGCTGGACCGTGGTTGTGCACACCTCTGAGAAACACTCCCCCCTCCATCATCTAGCCAGGAAAAGGGGTGGGGGAACAGAGGCTCGGTGCCACCGTCCCACCAGCACAGAGCCAGAGCACCGTGCATGTGGGCCTGCCTTGTCTCCGATGCTCACGCATACCAAAAGGCACGTTTGACAGACAGTGAAGACAGAGAGAGGGAGAAAAGCAACCCTAGGGTCTGGGAGCACATCGCAGACACAGACATAAAGACAGTGGTAGGGAAAGATCACACGTTTAGTGCACTGGGCAGGAGGAGCACTAGATTCACTCAGAAGGCAGGAAACAGACCCCAAAAGGAGAGCTAGCACCTTTCTAATCCCCGCCGCAACCCTGAAGGGCCTACGAGCAATTCGGGCACCACTGGGATCTGGAACTGAAAGACCTCCCATTTCCAGAGCAAGCAATCAGCAATTGAAACACTTTCTGCTCTCATTCCAGTTCCCTTTTTTTACAGACACGACTCCATTAACCCTTACCATCCTGCTGGGGAGCAGAGAAGGCTCCTCCCCGTTTTAGCAAGAAAGGAAAAGGGGCACAGAGTTGCTTGCCTGAGAAACCAGTGCCAGAGACCTGGGGATCCCAACTCTCAGCATTAGCAATGCTTAGGTCAACTTTTGCCTCATGCATCACCTTGTCAGAGCATCCACTGGCTTAAAAAAAAAGATACCGACCCCAGGTTACTGTAGCAACTCCTCTTGAAGCAGCAATGGCTGGGCAGGCAGTCACTGCTGACAGCATCGTGGAGGATTAAGACATGGTGGCCATCAAAATCCGGTGGTCTCTTGTTGCCCCTCTATCGGAGGAGCCCCAAGGCACAGCTCTGCCACCAGGACAGCATGTGCAGCCACACTCTGGCCACATCAGCACATGGCTTTGCTCCAAGCACCCGCACCCAGAACTAAGCTGCTGCTTTCCGTGTCAACGCAGCCAAGCAGCGATCACACAATTTTCACTGCTGGCAGAGCCTGGGGAGGGATGACAACCTCCATCCAGAAATCCAGATAATTCTTAACCCACTGCAGCTGCAAACACTTGCCCACGGTGTGAGCTCTCAGTGGAGAAAAGGATGAGCTCACCACCCTGTGCTGAAGCTAATTACCAGCCACAGCACAGATGATTCGTGATGAACACTAACTCCTGGTGTAACAAGTGGTCCACCACACACCAGGCAGTCCAGCCGGTGCAGGACCCTGGGGTAAGAAAGAGTAGAACAAAGCATGGAACCTGCTTCACAGAGGTCTGACGTCCGCAAAGCAGCTCCTCTGGCCCGTTAAATAAATGCAGAATGACATCAAATTTAAGACGGAGGCTGCAAACCCAGTTATGTCCCAATGCTTATGTGCCAAGCCCTCTGCAATGCTCATTTTCTCTGGGAGGGCATCCACAGAGATCAAAAACAGCACAAAGAAAATCCCTCAGGAACATCTGAGAGGCACCGGATAGCTTCCACAGATGGCCACAGATAAGGCAACCACAGACCCTGGGTTCCACTGTTTGGAGTCTCAGTGATGCACCTTCCTTGGTCCATCAGCTTTCCTGGACCCAAACTCTGTCTCCAGAGAGACTGGTGTAAATCCGCCAACCTCTGTGGAGTTTCTCCAGGTTTCTGGCACAGTAACTGAAAACTGAGTCCGGCTATTTATCTGGGAATGGCTGGAAATGCCAGCATTCAAATCAATTAACTCAATATTACTTTAGGCTCAGCCTCCATGGGCACTGCCGGACACATTTCATTAGCAAGGAGAAGCTTAATATTTGCATGGATCATACTTGCCTGATGGGAATGGGCAGGAACCTGCGCTTTCACACGTTGTGCAGTCATGTGCAATTTAGCAGTACATTAAGCAACAAGGACTGTGTTTGCTTATAAATCTATCCATCTACTGCATCAGCAACTACGTCACTGTCTGCTAGAGGCCACCCATCCTGCAGACAATGAGGCATTAAGCCTTCCAGGTAGTGTAAAACCTTCGAGTAACCAGGATGTTTTGTAACAGACATGGTTTCTACACGGGTCGGTTAGTTCTGTCCATGTCAGGCATGTACAGGACTTGTTAGGGTTCATCTAACCATGTCTTTTGGGTTAATGGGGTTAAATGACAGCACATCGCCAATCGCTATCTGACAGCAGGGTTGCTGCAGATAGCATTGGCTATTTAGTGTATACAACATGCCACTAATAATAAGGATTATTACAGTGCATTGAAAGTGTGAAGGTACTCACACTGCCTCCTCCTGGGATGTGTTTGATATTATCCTTTGAGCCACACCTGGATTGAACGCTGCTAAAGTCCAACTTCTTATTAACAATCTGCACCTTTGGTAGCCAGAAAAGAGTCATTGCACGTCACCAATAGCTATCTGACGGCAGGGTCGCTGCAGATAGCATTGGTGGTTTAGTGTATACAACATGCCACTTATAATAAGAACTATTACAGTGCATTGAAAGTGTGAAGGTACTCACACTGCCTCCTCCTGGGATGTGTTTGATATTATCCTTTGAGCCACACTTGGATTGAACGCTGCTAAAGTCCAGCTTCTTATTAATAATCTGCACCTTTGGTAGCCAGAAAAGAGTGTGAAAAACAACATGACCATCTGCAGCTTGACCATGCGTTATATCACTAAAACCAGGAACCTGCCTTCCAGTGTCAAGAGCAAAGCAGAACCTCTGGCTTGCTGCATAGATTTGTCTACTCGTGGGTTGGAAACTGAAGATGGAGGTGGGCACGTTATACAGACTGGATATGTCTAGCTAGCAAAGCAGCCCTCGTTTCCAGGCCAGAAGCACTAGCAAAAAAGGCAGCTCACCTGTTTTCTTTCACTGAACAAAACAGGGAACTTGCTGGGCAGCAAACATGCTGGAAGGCACAGTGTTCTGAGACTCAGCTTCTGCAGAGCCAGTGGAAGGAAGAAGGATGGGGCTGAGAGAAAAATGCCTGCTCAGCTCCATCTCTCATGCCAGGCAGCACACCCCCTCTCTAGGACAAAGATATGTGGCCTCATGTTTTCAGCAGCTTGAGCAAACTGGGCAAACGGGTGCAGCTGGCTGGGGCAGCAGGCTGGAGAGCAAGAGTTCTGTGTCCAGCACAGTCTGGGAGAGGACGCCTGAGCTCTGTGCTATGCAGGGCTCAAACTCCCTCTGCAGTTACAAAGAGAAAAAGCAAATGCTGCCAGCAATGCAGTCCCATGCCTGCAGTTTTCTTAACTCCTGTATAGATGAGATGAAAGGAGCAGCACAGACCAAGCCCCAAAGGCAGCTGCTCTACTGCATATTCCTAACGCCATCTCAGGTGGGAGAGAGGCTGGAAATAGCTTGGTGCCACAGGGGAATCACATATCATGCTCACTTCACTCTCCAGTCCTGAAGCCTGCCTGCCCTCTGCTACACACAGGTTTTTGTACTAATGAAGCTGTTTCCATATAGGTCTTGTTTTCCCTATTTGGGTTTTATAAGGGCAGCTATGCTGGAGCAACCCCACACATAGGAGCAGCTATTCAAGACAACACAGAGATGAAGATAGTCCCTGTTCCTTCCCCTACATGGACTGGAGTGGTTTTACAGCCAGAGGTGAATGCAGGTATAAACCAGCAGGCGGCACAGGCCTACAGGCCCTCAGGAGAAAGCCTGTCTGAAGCACAACCCTCATGAGAGGGAAAGAGACACAGAATCCTGCAAGAAAGCAGCATCACATCACACTGCACATGCAGTCCCTGGATGACAACATCCACAAAGCTGGCTGAGCAGGGAACCTCGCCCTCCATTTCAACATGTCCCCAGCCTGCTGCTGCAAGGAGAGCTCCTCTCTATACCCTGGTTCTTTAGCATGAGAAGCACCAAGGCTGACACATCTCCAGCATTGTTTTCCAAGCTCATTTCAACTAATTCTACAAATCAGGACCCAGTTGTGCTAGACCAGGCTTTCCCAGAGCAGTATTCAGTGATCCAGAAACAACAAAAGTGCTCAGACAATGCAGAAATACTGGAAGAGAAGTGGCCTGGCTGACTCCTGGCGTGCGTGCCCCAGGTACCTTTGTTTCCCTAGGCTGAGGGTCTGAAATCTGCGTGGAGAGCAGGCTCCAGACTCATCTTCTGGCCACTCCAAAATCAAACTTGTGGGATCAGCCCCTTCTGCTCCAGCTGCAACCGTTCGGCTAAGAGCAGCCTTGTGTCCTACAAAATCCCCAGCAGAGCATCCAGCCATTCTTCCCTGCAAAGAGCAATGAATTGTCCCAAATTCAGCTGTTCTTACTCTTTCAGTGACAACAATAAACATGTTGCCTGACAGAAAAAAAAACCCCTTAAAAGCTGGATTTAAAAGATAGAGCAATTTAACCAATTTACAGTAAATGTAAGGGTTCCTTCCAAAATCCCTGAAGAACAGTGTTTTGTGGGGACAACAGGAAAAACTTAGGCCTTGTGCTAAGCAGGGAGGTGGGCTGAGGCCCCAGGACATGGGCAGCCAGAAGGACACATGCTGCTCTGCTCATGACCAATGGCCAGAGCAGCCCTGCCCAGGCTCCAGAGCCCCCCGGGATTGTAGTACAAAGCAAAATGTGCATTGTCCACTAAATTGCCAGCCATGGCGAAAAATGCACATAAGGAAACAGAAAAGCATACTGCTATTTAAGATGGTGAAGAGAAGCCATCTCAAAGCCTCCCCCCGTGCCAAAGTTGAACATTCAGAGCCACGGAGTTACCTAGTCGCACAAAATGGTATGCACTGCACTCCAGGACGATTTGTTAGGGCTCTGTCGCATTAGCAGCTGCAGAGCAAGGTCTGCAAGGCAACGTTCCCCCTGGGGCTGGCAAGCACAAGCACACGGGGACTCCTGACTGCACCGGCCATCAAGATGTGCAGTTCACATGTGTGAATAATAGTGTGTATAGGAGCGTGTATAAGAGCCACCAGGCCTTCACCAGTCAGAGGAACCAGGTGCTTTCATGTCTCCACCCACGCAGCAAGAAGGATTTTATAAAAGCCTCAGGACGTGGCCACACAGTGCAAAGGAGCAATGCAGAGAGGCTCGGATGGGTGCTGAGCAGCCAACACCACAGCTGGAGCCATGTAACCGCACACTGCTGCTCTTGGGCCTGCATGGATAAATTAGCTCACACCACTCCCTCACCCAAACTCTCTGCTGCTGAGCTTGCAAAATTTAACACAAGACCCTTGTTCCCATGCACCTGGAGCACAGAGTTCACTTTGCTGCTTGTGAAACAGCCTCTCTGGGAGTGAAAAGTACTAGTGGTTGAAAGGATAATAGTGCCACCAGTTCTGGCCATGCCATGCTGCATCATGTAGCAAGACAGCGCCTGATCGCAGAAGACAATCCAAAACCTTGCCAACAGAGTTGGATCCAAAATCACAATGTTCTGAAAAACATGCCAAGCTTGGGACCCTCACAGGGAGGAGACCACCCTGTCTGCTCGCTAATGAAGAAATGGAGGCAGCTTTGAAGGGACTGCTGCATATCACTCAGTATAGGATTCAGAAATACAACCCTGACCCTGTGACTCTTTAGCGCTGTGGGTCACAATTTGCTCTCCCTAACTAGACACCATGAGGGAATGTCATTCTTCTGGCAGCCAGTCCATACGTTGACCTACCACCCCATGAAAGCCACATCACAAGCTCTCTGCAGTCCTCTCTGCAGGACAGCTTTACTACACTAAGCCAGGCGAACAATTTCAGGACAAGCACCCAACCCAATCAACCCAAAAAACTTTAAAATCAGAATCAGGCTAGCGATCAGCTGAAGTTTGGCTGCCCACTGCTACATCTCTGGCCCCATCTGGGCTGTTGCTGCTCCAGGGAGAGCTCTCCCCTCCCAGATGCAGCATCAATCACCCACTGGTCCCTACAGACAGGCTCCTGGAAAGCAGAGTCCACATTTACCTTGCCACCTCCGGGCTGGTGCTTCAGGTTTTCAGTTGAGCCAATTTTGGACTTCACATTTTTCAGATCAGGCATGGGTGCGGCTGACGGCTGGATGCGGCTCTTGGCAGAGGCAGGAGATTTCGGTGGGGTGCGAACCACTGCCACCTTCTTGGGCTCCCTGGCTGGTGGGGTGGGCAGAGAGGGAGTGCGGGAACGGCTGCCTGGAGTCCCGGGAGAGCCGGGACTGCTGTAACCGCTTCTGTCTCCAGACTTTGGCTGCTCACCTGAAGTTTGCAGACAGAGGGAGGCAAGCTCAGGATAAGCAATCTGGGTATGCAACCCCTTCCCCACTCACTGCCTGCCTTTATGGGGTTGATCTGCCTGGTCCAAGGGCCCACCCGCTACTCCTAGAGCAGACCATCAGCAGTGGGGAGATGGCTGAACTTTCTTCTACTTCATTTTGAAGTGAAAACTGTGATTAAAGGCAATTTCCTAGTATCTCAGAAGGAAGATGGTCTTCATTGTCTGGATCATTGGTAAGACTCCCCACCCGAGCGTGACATTAGCATGCATGACAAATTACAGACAAAAGACACTCAAACAAAACTGCTTTTCTATTAGAAATTTAGAAGCATTTTTACAAAATTATTTTATGTAATTAAATAAGGCTGATCACTGAGCAGCTTAAAACCGTCCCCAGTTTGAAAAGGAGTGGAAGAAGAAAAGAAACCCTTAAACATCACCTTTCTCAGACTTTGCTGCTGCAGGAGGTGTTTTTTTCTGCTCCTTTCTGCCTGTTTAATGAATGACAAAGATGCTTAAACATAATAAAGCTGGAAATTGAATTGATTTAAGGTTTTATGCAGCTCTGGTTAAGTATGAAAAATATATATATTCAGTGAAATGCACGGTTTTAAATAGAAATTCACAATGCCTGATGCTTTCTGGGGTTTTCCTCTCTCAGAATAATGGGCTAATCTCCATTCCTGCAATCGAAGAACTGATCCTCTTGCCCCCGGTCTTTGTGAAATATTGTCAAGAGAAAAGGAATAGATGGATTAAAAAAAATGGAGGTGCCTAAATCTTCCAAATTGGAGGAAGCCCAAAGGGATAAAGCAACTGCCCTCTCCTACACAGTGGCAACTATATGAACAGACCAGATAAAGCAGCATCCAGAAAGGCTCACTTCAGAGGAATCATCCCTAGCTCTGCACCCACAGCCCCATGACAAAGCTGAGCAGCTCTGAATCACCATGCAGACCTCAGCCTACTGGCTGTGCCTTGCTTAGCGCTGTGCATGACCCCAGCCTGCACTGGGGCAAATTTGTTCACCACCCCCACATAATTGCATGGAGAGCCTAGGAGCACCACAAAAGCAGAGCCTCTAGAGTCAGAGACACCATGGGAAGGCAGCAGCATGTCGCTCTCGCCATCACTTACCGGAGCTGGGAGGCGTCTTGGGGGCTGTGGGCGTCTTTGCTGGGATGCGCGTGGCATTCGTGGAGTTCCTCTGAGCCTGCCCAGCTGCAGACCGCGGCGTGGCTGTCTTCGTGCCACCTCTCATCTCCGGGCCCTGGGGATGCAAGGGGGAAAGCCTGATGTAAGGGAGATCTGCCTGGGAATGGGCTATCACCCCTCATGGATCACAGCCACATGAGACCCTCCTGCTTCCTACCCTGACAGCCTGCAGGAGCTCCCAAGGGTTTCCCCACATGCAGGCATGTGCGATGTGCCTGTTCACACCCTGTCTCCCATCACAGTGCCTGTTACAACTGCTGCACAGTCACTTGTGGGCTGGCAGAGTGGCTGTGCCATTCTCCCATCTAAGCTCTTAGCTTAAGCTACATTATTCACTGCACACTCAGGCCTGGTTAAAAAGTATGTTCAACAACTTTGTTCTCTAAATTTCATTGTTTTGTTTCCTCTGTCCTGCTAAAATTTTGTACAGAAGATAAATAAATTCATTGACTAGACCAGAGGCTCCATTCAGCAGTACAGTGTCAGACTCCAAACACAGAGAAGCACCTTCTTTATCCTCACCTGTATTACACTACAGTAACATGTACATAATCTGTAATGGCATGTAAATAGCAATATGCTATTTATTGCCTTCTGACCCTGCAGGAAAGCCTCCCCAAATCTATTGCTTTCTAATGCTGGTCTGTTTACAAAAGCTTATGAAAAACATGCAAGTGACAGTTTACAAGCTGACTGGTCCCAAGGCAGCAGGGAACCAGAGCAGAGCCATCGCAATCCATATCACAATGAAACCATATCCCATTGTCTGCAACCTTCAATCTCTGCTCTTCCCCTCACCTTGGGTATACGTATTTGTATGGCTAAAGAAACTCCAAGCTACTTTTTACATTGCAGAATAAGCCACAGATGTGTGTGCATCTCCTATTGTCTGTGTAGCACCTGGCAGATCTGCCTCCAGCACATTTCAAATACATCTGCTGTTTACAGCCAACACACGCATAAAACACAGCATAAAGCTGCAAAACAACGAAGAGCATGAAAGACCATAAATGGACCTGGAAATGCCTCAGGGACACCAGGTAACACCCTGCAACAATGAGATATTTTTGCTGTAACACAGAGCAAAGGGCCTACGTGCTGGTGAGACAGACCCAGTTGCTTCAAACACTAAAACTGGAGCCAAGTCTGGTCACGGCCATTGGAAGGTGAAGGGGAAGCACATCCCACCCTCTCCTCTGAATGAGAGACTGCCCGGCCAAGCACTATCCATCAGATCTTTCAGGAACGCCTTAAGATATTCCCCAAGGCAGCTTTGCCCCTCTCATATCTCATTTCCTTACCTTGGCTTTTGTTTCTTGTGTTCCTGTACTGGCAGGTCGGGATGTGACAGAAGAGACTCGTTTAGAGGTGGAAGCAGGGCTGAAGGGTGTTTTCGATGGGATTGTGCTAGAGGAGTTGTGTCGTTGGGGGGGGATGGAGGGTCTATCGCCTGGGGGTTTGGCAGTGGAAGGTGAGGATTTCTTAAACATGGAAACAAAATAAAATTGGAACAAAAAAAAAATCAGTATGGGAGGGAAACAAAAGGGGATCACTGACATTAAACAGGATTAGAAGGTGCAATACAGAACTGGGTGTGGGACAGGCAATGGCTGGTACTGCCCTCTCCCCGCAGCACAGAGCTGGGCAAGAGCTACAGGGCCCAGGGCACTGCCGGGGTCCCACGGCTGCACTGGCAAGTATGAGATACCTCAGCTCTGTTCCTCCCACGGGGTGCAGCAACACCCAAGCCCCTTCCTGTGGAAAGTGCCACCCTGTGACAGCCTGCCCTTGCCACCACCCTCCACACCAGTGGCACATTTTACCATTTGAACTGCTCTATTTACTCTCAAAACTCTCTATGCGCTCCACTGGCAAAGATGGTGCAGGTACAGCTCTATCGACACCCGCATTTCTGGGAGATGAATGTAACTGCTCCCAGGTCTCTCAACGCCCTCGTACCTGCTTTGTCAATAATGGATCACTGGTTTTTATCTAGACGATTGCTTGGTATCATGTCAAATGCATGACACAACCCTGCCAAACCTCCCTAGGGAAAGACCTGATTTCACATTGTTTGAAAATAATTATATTCCTCCCTTTTAATTTTCACCCACTAAATTGTCCATCAGCTTGTCCATTATCTCGCCCAGGCCCTAGCCAGGCTAATGGCCAGCTGAACTAAACCTCCTCTAAATTAGCAGTGTGACAGGTATCTTCAAACTTCTGGAATTTACCTACTACTAAACTCTGTTCCTCACCCAGAACACAGCATCTGCAAGGCCTAGATTATTTAATTTAACTTTTTAATTATATGCCTTGCTCTTTTTACTGTTATGCTGCTTGTCCCCAGTACAGCCCAACGCACTTTTGAGTTTGCTTTTGCACCAGTTTGTCCCAGCAAAGCCAGCTGTATGCTTTCCGGTCACAGGCTGAGAAAATGATTTCTCTCATCACCCACCCAACCCCATGAGCTACGTTTGTTTTAGATTTGGTTCACTTCCTCGCCCTCAAAGATCACCATGGATTGCACCATCCAAACCGGGGTGAGGGAAGGAAAAATAAAACCACTCTTGAAAGACAGACAGAAGAATGGAAGATAATGGCAAGGTTTCCTAAGAGGCACAACCACCGTCCAGGAGAGCAGGAGAGGGAGTCAGGAATAGCACAGCATGTAGTGGGTTGATGTCACCTCTGGTTTTGTTTTTTAGCTTACCTTCGGTTTCTTTCCCTCAGCTTCAGTCCCTTCCTTGTCTTTGCTGTCAATACGACCTGACAAATGGAAACACACACAGTAACACTTCTTGGGACTGGTCAGTAAACTCTGGAGAGATGATAATGCCTGCACTACAGCAACATGCATGCTGGGTGGGTGTTCCGTATTTTAAATTAAATACTATTCTTAGAAATATTACAAAGTAACTCATTTCTTGCAGAAATAGTTCCACATCATAAACACATTCTTTCAGGGTTAACAGATTATCCAGTGCACAGGCAACAATGTATTAGTCATCACTGGAGCATCAGACACGCAAGGAAGTTTGTATGAGACTATTTTGCCCAGATTTGCACTCAGTTCCAGTAGCATCTGTTCAGTTTAGGACAGAACAGTTCAACCCTAAACATGAGCCTCCCTCTCTAAAACACCCATTGGTTCTAACAATCATATAAATAAAGACTAAAATTGAAGGATGCCCCAATCCTAACAGCACCAGCTTGCCCATGATCTCATTTAAAGTTGCTGTTCAGTGTGTTAGCTTTGCAAAGCATTTTTATACCCAGCTGTTGTTAATTCCCATCTCTCCTGACACACTGCTTTCTGCCTCCCCAGCAGACAGTGCACCTTTCATCTGGGTCAGACCCTACAGGGTCTTAACGTTTTAGCTGTTGTCCTACTTGATTTGTAGCAAGCTTGCAGTGACCCTGACAATATTTCAGTGTTTTGTCCCATTAGTCTACAAGCACAACAGACTGCAGTATTGCCAATTAGGAGATAGGAACAGGGAGAAAGTAATGTTGGTACTATAAGGCACTCCTAACAAAGCCCCTTTTCCCCATCTTCAGCTAATTCCTCCCTAATCTGGGAGGAAAAGCTGCTGATATTCTCCCCAGCATTTTGGAAACTTGTCCTGGGGGGTCAGCCCTTTCCCAGTGACATGAACAATGTTGTTAATCCAGCACTGACCCACCCCAGCAGCCACTCCCAGAGCTGCTGGATGCACTACCCTTCCCAAATTCAGTTAAACTGCAGACTGGAGCAAGGCTGGAGCTGAACAGCCACAGAGTATCTCTTGCCTTTGAAGGAAAAGATCATTAAATAATAAAGAAATTCCTCCCATTGAATCAGAAACTGGTAGACTCTGGGCAATGCATCCCCAACCCGCCATCGTTTTCAGGCTCTGATGCACGTGATAGCAAGCCATGCCAATGCCCTGCAGCACATGTGCGAAGCTTCCCGCTGGCTTATTAGGTAGTGAACAACAAGAAATATGTTATGAGCTTTAGCTCCAATGGAAAAAGCTACATCAACAATTTCTTCATGAATGCTGCACAGCAAAGAGCACACTCTCTCTGCCACAAACCAGAGCAGCATTTCCAGGCTAATGGAAGCACCCAGCTTTTGTGATGCAGCACTGGGGTGAAAGGCAGAGCTTCCCCCAGTCCAGGCCCTGGACAGCCAGAGCTGAGCTACAACATGGTGAGAGACCATCAGGTTTTAATGTGTGTCCTGCTGCCCCAGCTTATTAACACAAGTCACTGCAAAACCCGCATTTGCCCACTGAGCAGGGCCCCTAGTGACATCCCTCTGACCCCTAGTAACGGTGGAAAATAGCTCTTGGAGAAAGAAAAGATCTAAGAGCTGCTCTGTTGGCAGGGATGCTCATGCATTCAGTGGTGATCTCAGACCTTCACCCAAGACAGCCAAGACTGAGACTACTGCATGAACAGGGCAGCTCCAGGGTCTGACTGCCCTTCCAGCCTAGTCTAGCCGAGAGACACACACGCTGTTAGATGCACCCAAAAGCCAGGCCTTCACACAGACAGGCAGCTACCACAGAACACCCCAAATACAGCCATTGCGTTGGACCACCCAGGGACATGTCATACAGAACTGGGATCAGAGCAGGATGCTTTGTAAGAGCATCGGACATGCCCTGCAGCGGGCAAAGGTCCAGCTAGCTGTAGACCTTGCCTCCAACAGCAGTCAGCAGTGGACATTTAACAGAAAAGTACAAGAAACAGGACCAATGTGGGGCCTTTTCCATGGTTAGACCTGCCATCTCACTTGTCTTTTTCCTCCTCCCTCCTCTTTAGAAAAGCCAGTACAAAGAGTTATTGGACCGGACAGTGGACACATGCAAACCAGATAGCACGTGTCTTGCTGGAACAAGCTGCAGCATGTGCCAGGTTAGCCCCACTCCAACATGCCAGAACAATGTCCATCCAGTCTTCATCTTCTCTGGGAAGGTGCCAGGTGTGAGTTAAGGTGCCCACCCCACAGATCCAAACAAAAAACAAGTGAACAAAGCATGATTGGGAACACACCAGCACCATGCAAGGGACGCAAAACCGAAGCATAAGGATCTGGCAAGTATGCCAGGGCATCCAGGATTAAACTAAAGAGGGAAGGAGGGGGAGGGAGAAGCAGCGGCACTTTGTAGATCAGTTCACAGCAAAGGTCCAGGCCATTTCCTAAGCAGCAGGATTCAAGAGGTGGCAGCAAGCTGAAGTACTGGTTCAGGCAGCCTTGTCGTGAGCAAGCCACTGGCAATGTGAGCTCAGGGCAGGCAAACGTTGCACACACCTTTTAGGAGAGGGACGCGACTGACGGCTTTATCTGCAACGTGAGCACAGGGTTTC
Organism: Pandion haliaetus; assembly: GCA_013401275.1. Taxonomy (NCBI): domain Eukaryota; kingdom Metazoa; phylum Chordata; class Aves; order Accipitriformes; family Pandionidae; genus Pandion; species Pandion haliaetus. Next base: position 19,485 of record VYZV01040440.1, read on the forward strand.
TTCTTGGGCGTCCGGCGTCCTCCTGTATCCGGCACAGCCTCTTCCAAAGGAGCATCTTTGTCTTCCATGTCATCTTTTAACTCAACAGGGAGTTTGGCTGTTTCTAGCAAGGGTCCAGAATCTTCTCCCTCCCTGGGTTCAGCTTCTTTCTCAGAGATCATTTCAGAAGGCTCTGATGGGGTGACATGTGTGTCTTCTTCCCCCTTCAATGGCTGTCTCCCCTCCTCTTGGTCTTCTCCTGCTTTATGTGATTCAGTTTCAACAAGAAGTGCCTTTCTTGGGATGTCTCTGAGGACATCTTTGGACTTGTTTTCTTCAAAGGCATATTCTTCAAGAGCTTCCTTGGCTGTTGCTGGACACAAGCCCATTTCAGGTTCTGGTGAAACATGTTTTCCCACCAGGGAAAGCAAATCCCGTTCAGAAGTTTCATCAATATCACGGTCCTCATCTCTTTCCCATCCACTGGCATCTTCTTTTAGTGGAGCTCTGGTATATAAAGGAGATGGCCCATCTTTAATATGGGAGTGATCTCTGCCACCTGCTCCTGCCAACCCCTCAGTGCGCACATCATGACCTAGCTCTGTTCCCAGTGCCGGATCCACACCAATGCCTTCTCTGCCTCGATGATCCCACAACTCATTGTTGCCTTCAGATGCTCTGGAGTCTTGGTACATATCCAGGGGTATTGGGATGGTGACCTCAATTCTGGTGGGAGGTGCTGTTGTAGCCTTCATTTCATGCAACGGAAGAGGCTGCTGAAGAACACCAGCTACCTGCTTTGTGGGCTGGCTTTCTCTTTTTATTGCATCTCCCACACACTTCTGAGGGCCAGGTTGTAGCTTTGGAGAGCTTGGCTCCCCTGGAGTTGAAGGCACAGAGTACGAAGCATGGGCAAACAATTAGCACAGGCATGTCAGGTAAGTACTCAGGTATGTAATGCTGAAGAGAGACTAAGGATTTCTACTATCAATCTAGAGGAAAAAAGCAAGTCCCACATCATCCCTTTGAACAGACAACTCACTTCTATAGTGGCTTTTGCCTTTAAACTCTGATCCCCATGGGAATTGAGAACACAGCAGGTGGGAGACCAGACTCCTCCCTGGACGCAGTCTCGGAGGTGGCTGGGGTATCCCAGGCATGTGCCATAAAGCCCAACATCTGCCATACCTGTGGTACACGAGCTGGTTTAGCTGTAGAGGTTTTCAGAAGCCAAGAATACACCCATTTTCTAATCTACCACCACCACTGGACCATCAGTTTGCTGGTCAGTGACCACCTCTTCTTGCCTCAAGGGCCCAAACAACAGGCCAGACACCCTCCCCTCCTTCACAGGCTTACAAAATCCCTACAGTCTTCTCCTCCCTTGCAGGAAATGTTCATGCAGACATGGCACCAGTTACATCCCCCCAGAGCTCAGACCATCTCTGCTTTGTTCTCCAGATCATTTCTATTGCTAATGAGCTTGTGGAAGAGCACTCCTACATCTCCCCTCTTATTGCTGTGTATTTCAACAGCCAGGGGAGCAGATAGCCTCAGTGGAAAGGACTGTAAGTAAAAATGTGGCTGTAGCAACACAGCCACAGCAATTTTGGACTGTGCACCCACTCAGGCTAATCAGAGCTCCAGCGTTGCTGCCACCATTTGGGCAGTGTGTGACATACAAAATCCAAAACTTAAGGTCTCAGAGACACAGATCTCTTTTTTTTTTTTTTTTTTTTTTTTGAGGGGGGGGTGGACGGGGCAGGGTTGTAAAAGAGAGAATTCTGTTGTACCACTGATCTCATGCATGACACAGTCCTTTACAATTTCACCCAACAATTGCTGCATTAAGCTATATATTCTAGTTGAGCTGAAGCTTTTCTTTTACAAATTCTTTCAACTGAAGCAAAGATGCACTGAGCAATGGAGAATTCACCCTGAACATAGGTAAATTGCTTTAAAGTCAACTGCCCTAGTAAGAATGTGCATCTTATATTATTAATTTGTCCAGCTTCAAATACTCTTTGGTCTTTTTCAGCACTGATCAGGTAAACTAAAGCCTAGATCAGAGCACTTCAGTACTGAGATTTTGATTGTTGCTTTGTTAGATTACAAACAAGATTAAAATAAGACAAGAAGTCAAGACTGACTTGGTCTTTTATCAATGTTCTCCCCTTTTTAAGAGAATATAATGGTTAAGTGAAACTACCACACAAAGACCTCTGAAATTGTGGTTTGAGAGAAATCTTAAATTGGCACCTATTGGCAGGTAATATTTGAAATGTGGCATGAAGAAACACCTTTTACAACCACAGGGATTTGAAGGGTGTTTATGCGGTAGCCAGCAGACTGTGCTGGCTCATTTCTTCTGCAAACAAACAGCATGACCATTAAAGACCGCTGGTACAGAGATGTGGACAGTCAGTTCATTAGCTGTACTTCCATATTCCAGGACCTGTTGGGGGTTCTGAGGCAAACCTGCAGCACAAGGTCAAGAGCTGGCAGAATGCCAGCCAAGCAAAAACTGTGAATCAGAAGACTTCACCTGAGACTCCAAAGGCATTCTGACACGCTCCATCTTTACTGCAAAGATCATTTTTTCAAATCCCACAACACAAAACATGAAGGTAGCTAGTAACAACATATCCAAGACTCTGTGTGTATTGATAATCATATTTTCCTCTGAATCAAAGAGAACTATTAAAAGGAAGCAGCGCATTATTACAAGTCCACTTTCAGAGAAGTAACCATTTACATAAGAACCTAGAAATGTCATATATAGGTTATATCAGAGCTCCAGCTAGCTGTATGTCCCCGTATCTGACAGCTGAAAGACGCCAGGACAGTACAGAAAGGTCTTATTAAAAATCTGGTGAGAAACAGCAGCTAGAACCAGACTGAACAGGGCAGACTGAAGAGAGAACTTCATCCCCCTCCTGCTAACAGTCTTGATTTCTTTTTTTGTAGTGGCACCACTACTTTAAATACAGAGCCAGACCAAGAACCACTGGACCAGACAAGCAAAGGTTTTATATTAATTGCAGGGAGCAGACTGTACGTAAATGTGCTCATCTGTGTGTGGAAAGCAAAGACGACCTGAATTCTGCCCTAAGCTGAGAAGGCGAAGACCTACTTAATTCTTTAAGACATGGATGTCTGTAAGTGCACTAATGCAGCCATGAAGAGGAAAGACGCTGCCCAAGCAACTGGAAGAATTTGTTATGTCTACTGCACAGAAAACTACCTTACAAAATGGGGTTTAAGTAAGATTTTAAACAGCGCAACAAATTAGCACTATGGTGTATTAGTGCTAGCAAGACAGCAATATCAAAGCGAGCTTGAACCCATAAGTCTGCCCCATTGGGCACAGAATTAAGCTAGCACTGGGTGCTTTGGGAAAATCCCATCCTTAAGTTTTCCATCAACTCTGAACTGAGTCAAGAGAGGCTTTCCAGCTAGCCAAGAGGTCCCTGGATAATTTCTTGGCTCATCTGAGCACACACACAATTAATGCTCTAAAACTGCTCACTGCCCACTGTGCCCGGCTTTGTCAGTCACATTCCCGAAGACTGGGATGAGAAAAAAACACCCTTAGTGTTAAAGTCAGGGCATCAGTGAGCAGGTTTGAGACATGTTTTACATTAGAAAGAGACACAGTAATTAAACAATTCACTTATTTCATGTGTGACATGCAGGGCCCAAAACTGACTCTGTTCAATGCTGAGCAGCTCCTCCTGGCTAATTCCACCATCCTGGCTCTGTTTATTACCTTTTCTAGCCTGGAGGATGCCCTGTGTTTTCCAACTGGACAAACAAGCATCAGGGCTTCAGCTATTTGAGAGAGAAATTTGGTGTATGAAAAGCTGCAGTTCCCTAAAATGAGTATGTTGGAACATTCAAAGCATGTACGACCCTCCCCTGTCAGGAACAGGGAGAACTGCACAACTGCTTGTACAGTGCAGAGCATTTGCATTACAGAACAAAATTCCCAAGCCACTAGCAACCAGCCACACATGTGGGCAGCAATAACTGGACCCCAATGAGAGATGATTCACTAACCTTGAGCGGCATCTCCTGCAGCATGGTCCTCCAGGTTGGGGGTGGCTCCTACACCTGCCTCTTCAGCTGGTCCCAGTTCAGAAAAAGAACGGGAAAAACATGATCAAAACAAGAATTAAGTTTAAGCATGTGTCTGGAGAATTTATTTACCTCCCTGCTGAGTCTGCCCATCAGTGCTGTATTATGAGCAGGGCAGTATCAGAAAGGCAATCAACCCACACCGACAATGGATCTACGTGGTTCTATTCAGCCTGCGCTGTACCAGGCTGGAGAGCACTTCACCAACTCACACATCCTGGGTAGCAGGTTAGTACAAGCTCCTTCAGGCAGAGGTGCAGAAAACAGGCTGTTAAGGAGCAGGGAAACTTGTGGATTTATATCCCCTCTTCTACCCCCACCTAGTGTTTACATCGCCGGCAGCACTCATGTGCATGTCTCTTACCTGAGCCCTACCTTCTTGGTGTCTACTACCCAGCTTACTGTAATGAACCCTGCCAAGGCTATGTGACACCAGTAAATCTGACTCTGATATAAATCTGACACTTCAGGAATACTGGTATATTAGAGAAGCACAACGTTCTTCACAGCAATGATGGTTTGTCTCTATCAGAATTTTTTCAGTTTACTATATGACTACTTTCAAACCACCTTAATCAATTATATTTGTATGTCACAGTTCTATCTAGGACTTTCTTTGTTTTCCCCATTTTTTTCCAAACAGTTCAGGACACACTGCTTCTTCCTGGCTCCCTGCTACAGTCAGATCTTGATCCAGAGACTGCACATCCTTGCTAGCAGGTGAGGATGAAACACTGCGTTTCAGCCCAGAGCTCCACCAGCAGCCTGGGTACTAGATGCAGGATAGACAACCTGGCTGCCCGAGGGAGTGTGCTGTGGGTTTGTTTCAGTGTTCGGGCATTGGCGGAAGCCCATTTCCACCCATTACCTTTCTCAGGTCCTGCCTGATGCTTCCAGGAAAAGCCAGTGGCTACCACACAGGGGACACATACTCATTTTTTACACACAGACCTGACTCTCCCAGGAGCTTCTGCCCTCTTGTACACACACAGCACTGCTGCAGCTCACTCCCTTCTTACTCTGACTCTGAAAGACCCCCATCCCTCCCTGCAAAACCAGGCCCAGGTGCAGTGATTCCCCACAGAGCATTCAGGCTGAATTAGCCACTTCACTTCCTCTGCATTATCCTTAAAACATGCCGGCAGCCACATAACTGCTGCAGTGGCCTGGTTTTCACCTGCTGCTTCAAAGACAACCACATGGGCTGGGCTGAGCGAAAGCACCAATGAGACACGCAGCAAGGTCCTGCGGTGACCACCTCGTCTTGCCAGCAAAGTGGGGCTGCTGGCAGAGGGGCAGAGATGATCAGGATCTGCAGGTAAGCACTGAGCCTGGAGATGGGAGGCGAAGCCACCAGAGACATCAGATAGAAAGACTGTCAGATGCGGAGCTGAGAAAGACAGAAGAAAAGGCTGCGAGTTTCCCTCAGGATGGGGAAGGCAAGAGGACAATTGTAAGCTAGGAATTATTTCTGCAGGCCATTGAGAAGAAAGAAGCGCACGTCAGGAGCAAAGCATGCCTGTGAGAGGTTTTGCAGTGTTATTTTACACACTAACCAGTCCAGCTCTCTGCTCTGTCTGCATCAAGAGATGAAACTGCACCTTGATCTCCCTCACCTGTAGTTCCTTCTGGGATCTCCCCGTGCTGTTCGACACCACCCTGATCCTCGTGGTCTCCTTCCTCCACTAAAGGTGCTGTGGCATCTGAAAAACAATGCAGCTTTCACATAGCCATTGAGTGGCAAAACCCTGTGGAGGCCAGGACATGCCTGAAGAACTTTTTTCTCAGAAAAGCACCTGACTCCCTCCCTCGAGCCAGTGCTTGTGGAGGGAGACAACCAAGCACAACATAGCAAAGACAGTCTTGCAGACACACCATGAGGTGTGCCCTGTGCCACACAAACCACGCATCTCCAGGATACTCCTTATGCAGCTGAAGGCTTTACCATAAACACTGTCTGAAAATGCACAGCTAAAGACAGCCACTAGTGCCTGATCTGCATGCACAGCAGTGCTATCTGCATGGGGACATCACTGGTCTGGAGCAGGAAAGAACAGCTCCCATCAGATACCTTCATAAACCATCTGAGCACTGCAACTGCATCACACTCTGGGCAGCTCTGAGACAGATAGATACCTGGCTCCATACCAGAAGGATGTCTGCTCGTCATGACAGTCTTGATCCAACAGGAAAGAGGGACAATATTCCCTTCTGCACCAGCCAGGTTTTACATACTGATTTCTTGAGCCACATACACAGGAATTGAGCCACTTCACAGATGATCTGTCAGCCCACACCTCCAGCAGGACTGGCCTGGCACTGGTCAGCATCTCTGTCCACCTTTCTTTTAGATAAATTTTGCAAACTAATGCCTTTACCTGAAGTCTCCAAGAGGCAGATACTTGGGATTAAAGCAGCCAGAGGAACACAGAAAGTGCAGTTAATTAAAACGGTGAACAAGTCTCTAGACCACTTCAGAATTAGATTCTTTCTATACGAGGCATTCAGATAACGTTCTGGAGCAGCACACACATGCCGAGTCCTACCAATATGACCTTTACATCAGCACAAAGTTTTGTTTTATGTATAGACTCTGCTCATCTCATCATTCCAGCATGAATCATGCTGTACTAATGAACATGTAAAAACAGAGGGGGCAAAAAAAGAGCTATGAGGTACAGCTAACTCCAAAAGGGAACACAGCGACAAGGACGTGCTGTCGGTATCTTGTGGGAGCACAACAATGCAAACCTCTGGCCCTGTGAGCACACAACATGGGATTGCTCCCAGCTGCACCGAGCTAACGGGAGCTTGCGGTCATTGTGTAAAAAGCCTTCAGGAAACAAACCATAAGCAACTTCCTGAACTATAATAAACACTTCACCTTCTCTTGCCTTTCAACCCACTCTCCACCTTTAAAGCTCATTATCTCATTCTGCAGAGTGGCAAACATCACTTGTGATGAGACTAATGAAAAGCATTTGCCCAAGAGTGCAGACACTCATTCTGAGAAACCCCACCAGAACACAGCACGTTGAGTCTTTTGGCACGGTTTATCATGACCCCATCCATCATGGTTTCAAAGCAGTAAGTCAAAGAGCTCCCACCTTCCGTAGTTGGGGTGCTCTTAGCATCAGATGTTTCAGAAACAGGCTCATCCGATCCATCATCGACTGGTATCTGAAGGGGATAGCCTGGAAAACATTCAAATACTTAGACAAGTCCTTGGCTATGAATTATGGCCTGTGCATTATGAACTCTGATTGCCCAGATCCACAGCAGCAAGAAACTGTAATTGGAAAGTATAAAACACCTGAACTAATAAGCAAGCGAAGCGTGAAAATGCCAACCAAAAGCACCAGTGTCATCACCAAAAGGAACAAGCAGAAACCCATCAGCAAAAGAAAAGCCCAGTGAACCGGACAGCTAGAAACAGCAAAGCATGGCACAAGCAGGAAAGGATATCTTAGCAAACATAAGCAGAAAAGATGTACAACTTTGGAGTCACTGTTGTCCTCTCTGCCATTTCTGGAGCCATTAGCCTCCCTCCCAGAGCAGGCTGCTGAACACTTCCATGATGTGTTAATTCTAATAATTGCAACCAGCAAGTCTTTGTAAAGGGCTTGGTGTAGCACATAACGTATTGTGCAAAGACTCGGTTGCAAAAGTCATCTTTAGAAAGAGCACGGCAAGAGGCACAAGTCTCCTCTCTGCAAGGAGTCTGGGCAAATAAAACAAGGAGAACTGGAGAAAATTACTTGGAAAAGAAGATTCAAACTAGCAAAAGCAAAATCCCTGGGAACCTGTGATGTGTGAAGCGGAGGCTACAAGCTTAGAGTTGCTATCAGACTGAAATGCGTTACAGAACCCTGGATGAATGGATGCTATGGATTCTCTCCAGGACAGAAGCAATCCATTTATCTGGTGTAAGGTGTGTCCAAAGCACCTCAAGAAAAGAAAATTAAGATGATGTTTATATGAAGCATAGCCGGGAGTGAGTCCCACCAGGTTTGCTAGTGTTATGTGGGTTTCCAAGCCCAATTGTGGAGCACGGTGGAATGAGAAAGGAAAGGCTTCTTGAGAAATGAAGGTCTGAAATATGGGGCAACAGACTCTTGCATGCCCCCACTCCCAGAGCTCTCTATTCAGTTTCCCCCATCTCCCTGTGCAGGTGAGAAAAGCAGGCAGCAAGCAGCATCCTTGAGCTGTGTCTCCAAATAAAAGCAGTGCTGTACTTTTATAGCAAGCTAAGGAGTGAACACAGAAACACACATTTGCAAAGCTGCAGCAATAAGATCATCACTAGTCTGGATACTAGGAGTTGTTCTGCTCTTGCTGGGTAAAGATATTAAACAGCAGCATTCTCCTATGACTATGAACACCAGAGAATCTTGTGGACTACCCACTGCCCACTGGCTGCAGCCATCTGATCCACGGTAACCTTCCATACACGCATACCATCTCCTCCTGGCCGTCCCCGAGGTCCCCTCACCCCCCCTCGCACGCTGGCCCAGCTCTCCCCACTTAGCTAATTTTCTCAGCAGTGAGCAAGGCAGGTCCTTTACACCATCTCCTCCTGGAGGTGCTCACCTGATGGGATGTGCTTCTCCTGGCCAGCTGCGTGATCTTCCATCACGGTGATGTCCTGACGCTGCTCCGCCATCTCTCAGCAAAGTCACCTGAAGAGGAGAGTAAAAACAAACACGCATTAGGCAAAACCTGACACAACATGCCTTCACCTGGAGCCCAGTTGGTGTGCTCCCATCTACTGCTCTGCAAGACAATTTTGGTTTGTCAGCCAAATTCCAGGAGCATTAAACATCCTATTGCAAGCAATCAGCCAACAACAGCAAACCATCTTTTCAGCCACTGTAAGAAGAGATCTACTTTGTTCCCTTTTCCTGATAAGCCCTGAAATCACACCATTATGCTCAGGGAAGGTCACAGCTCAGGATACATGTTACCTACTGGATTTCACACCAGTGCTGAAATACTCCCCAGAGAATCTAACGCTAGTGCCTCCAAATCCACCAGGAGCATGTTTTGCCTGCAGTCATCAAATAGAGGAAGATAGCAGGAAGGGAGCGCTAACATGCCGAACTGGGATCTAAAAGGGCTGCCCAGAAGGGATACACAGCTATGATACACCGATCATCTTAAAAGCAATCCAGAAGTGACATACAGGGGTCAACCAGGACTCTCCAGAGATGGATTTGGACCAGGCACTCTTAGAGAAGAGGATCTCACTTGGTTGTGGGTCTGAGAGGACAGCACAACAGCTGCTCAACCCTGAATCCTTCTTGCAGCACTCAGAAAACCAACACCATGGCATACAGCAAGGCACAGTAAATAGGTCTGGACACTGGAGTGAAAGTAGAAAGCGGCTAAAATTCAGAGTTATTTTTCTAACATGCATCTATCTGCAAAAGGAAATGAAGTTGCCAACAAACTATCCACTTCTGTGAAGCAGGGACTGTGTTTCTCATTATTCTCCATGCTGGTTGGACAGACATGGCTTTTAGTTGACTTCCTAATAGCTGATATAATTACAGCCATTGGCAGTGATTAGTAACCAGCTATTAGTGTAACCGCACATTTTCCATGACCATCAGGAACAAATGAATCCAGCAATGAAGCTCAGGTTACCAGCAGTAAGGAAGCAAACTCACGTGGGGTTTTGTTTGCTGGCAATAAATTAACTGGATATATGGAACTATGCAAGAGAAACTCCACTGCTAGTAACCAGATCTCTCACCCAGCTTTTTTAAGCCTTAGCAAGATGACTATGCAATTTAATTTCTGCCTTAGACAGCTACAAAGCCATTTGACAGAACTGTACAAGTAAGTTCAAGAACTTGCCCTGAAAGGAAATCACCCATAAAAATGGAGTTATAAAACAGGGAATAATTAAGTACCTAATTTTTTCCCTCAAAATGGTGGGCCCTAATTATTTGGATATACGGCTTCCCTCCTCCCAGGGATCATATTGATTATATCCTGGTCTCATCTGGCCACCGCTTGGTACTATTTACAGGTCTACTTAGCACTGAAATACTAAAATGTAATGTTAACCTAGCGTACAGGCCACAAAAGCAACTTGGGCATGAACATGAGTGCAAAATGACACACAAATGTGCTGCTCGTGTGTGTGTGTGTGTGCATGTACAGAAGAGTGATCTCTCTGCCCCAAACACACACCAGGGACTGAGTACAGCAGTTCTCCCCACGCACTGCCCCGTCTGTTGGTAGGAAAACATGGACAGGAGAAGCAGTTCCTACCCCACTCACAACTGGTGATCCCTAACAGTCCTCTGAGCCCAGCTCAGTTCACTAAACATCTACAGATATTAACATCTTTGCTTCCCAACCGCAGACCCAGAGGCAAACCACTCACAAATCTGCTGTGCTAGATTTAAATGAGGCTTACTGTTTCCTTATTCTGCCTCCTTTTCTCTCTTCCTCCCACCTGTTTTTTAGAGAAGAGCAGTTAGTGTCTCCCCCAGTCTCCCTGGAAAGATACATTTAGTCCTTTCTTGCCTCTGGACAAGAATTTGCTGGGACACCATGCAGAGAGGACTCCTAGCTTGACAGCTAGTGAGCTCGCATACCCCATCAGAGGCTCATCTGCTGGCTCCATGGACAGCATCTGACAAGCCGAAGATCTTCCACTTTTCCTCTGAATAGAGCATTTGGCATCTGTGCAACCCTGGCACAGCAGCAGTGAGCCATGATTCAGCAAAGGCCGGTGGATCTGCTGGCGGGCACGTGGGGCTGCCTGGCCTCAGGGCTGACTGTCACCGCACTTCCCACTGACCTGCCAGGGCTTTTCAGCACAAAGAAACGGCTGGGTGTTTTTCAGAGAAGCTGACTATCTTGCTATCTGTCTGAGCTTTGCAAGAAGGCCTTTAACACTGTGCTGCTCACAGCTGGGCATAGACAGCTCCTGTTCCCACTGAGCTCCACGCATGGCAGGATTCAGCCGTCTCAGAGGTAAAGGACTGGAGAGGGGCTCAGGAGGATGTAGCCATTAATTTTTCAGAGAAAAGACAGAGCGAGCTGCCTTTTCTGTTACAAGATAAAAAGCACAACCAAAAGCCACAAAGATCCATCAAAAAAACACCCAATGGGACACTGGGAGCACCTGAAACCTGGCTGCAGCTTACAAAACGCCCTGGATGCTCATTCATTTGGGGGCTGAAGCTTGGTTTGCTATGGCAAACCAGAAGCATCTCCCAGCAGATGAAGCACAGTGTCCTCCTGCTGTGTCTGCAGCACAGCAGGCAAAGGAGCAGAGTGACTCTGTGCTTGAGCCACTGAGTGTGGCAGTCAGAGGTGGAGAAGAACAAAAACTCCTCAAACTGGCACAAGCCAAGGGGAAGGGTGGGGGATCCAGCTCCCACATGGTTCCCACAGCATCTTGCTTTTAGCTGAAGAAATGCCCACTCAACAGTTGCCTTTCTCACAAGCGCTGCCCCTCCCGTGCAGCTCAGGAAGCATTTCCTACAGTCTGCCCTCCAAGGCCTGGCAGGGCTGAGATCTAAACCCATTACGATATGGCTGATGAAATTTCATCAGCATCAGATAAGCAAATAAATAACATTAAGCACACAAAGAGATTCAATGGGTAAGTATGAGTGAGCCACCACCACCATTATCTCTAAGGTGCAAAGCTCTCCCAGCAGAATTTGAAATACATGGGCCATATAATCATACAGTCCTATTCACCAGGAACATCATCTATAAAGACATTTTATGCCTCTCCAACAGATGCTGAACTTCATTCTCTCCCTCTTTCTTCTTCATCCATTGTAGATGTCAGCTAAAAGCATTGCTCACTCAAAACCATACTGATGACGTACATGGTTTTGGGACAGATCTATCCTGTTGAAACAAAGAAGCAAAACTGAATTGCCTATATGCAAATCCCTTCTTATTCTAGAAGGAAAGTCTCAGCTTTGCTTTGGGTTTTCACTCAGGTAATAAATTCTTATGACTAAAGAGAATTTAAACCTTTTTAAAACTGCATATTTTATATTAGACTTTTTAAACAAATATGGTCTGAAAATTGTGCATTTGAAAACCTACTTTGAATTTTGAAAAAGGCCTATAATGATAATCCTATTCGTTATTCAAATGGGGAAGGGGAAATCCCTCTTGGGGAAAAACGTAACATTAAGGAGAAAAAATGCTCTAAAAACTGTAAAACTAGCCCCACCTTGAAGCAATGGTTCAGTAATGAATAATTACACCAAGGATAGCTGCACAGAGATAAACTTTAGCAGAACCCTCTGCACAACAGATAAAGCACAAACCCTCCTAAGAATCTTATCCATTTCCAACAGAACTATTCTTGTTAACCAGGGACACTATCTAAAAAGCAACAGCCTATCCCATAATTAACAGTTCCTCCAAACCTCACATTTTTCAAACCCACAGCCCACCTTTTGAGAGAAGAGGCGTATTGAGCAGTCATTTTGAGCTGTGCAACAAGGCACACAAGGAGGCAAGTAGGGGGGCAAAGTTTTTGTTGCCAGGAGCAGGAGAAATGGGCTGATTTCCAGCAGTGTAGGCTCAGCGCTTCACAGCTGAACTAGGCCCCAGAACAGTCCATGCAGGCCTGTGTTGTACAAAATGTTAGACGCTAAAAGCCAAAATAGCAATTTACACCCCAAAGAGCCCAAAGCATGCAGTACTACATATATAGTAAGGAAAAGCCTTAAGTGAAATGATGCAAACCTTTAACAGCCATCAACAGCACTGAAGTTCAGGTCAGGAAGTGAAAGCTATTAGTCAGCTCAAGGTCCACAAAGATGAAAAAAATATAATTTTACTTGTGGAGTTTGGCAAGCATACTGAAAGCAACATCACTCCTCTCACAGGGGGTTGCAGAGACCTGACAGTAAGGCCTATCAGCTTTATGTGATAGTTCCCACACTGCCTGCAAAACCACACATCGCCTTTTGTCCAACACCCACAAAGGTCTCCGTGCCAACCTGTGGCCAGCCTGACCTTGCTTTATGTGCAAGATGCAATGATCGTGAGTCAAGACACCAGAGTCACATCCCTGACACCATCCTGCATGCACACCCAGGAGAACTGAGCCAGAAATGAAAGGACTGCTCTTCCTCCGCTGCCTATTCTGCAAATTTATTTTCTAAATAGCTCGTTAGGCTTGAAGGCATCAATAAAAGGACTTGGTCTGGTCTGTCAGCAGAGGTAAAAGCTACTAGAGCACAGCTGGGGTGGCACTGTTTTGAGTAAAGCCAACTGCTCAATTCATGGCAACCTCCCACCCCAGCACAACCCACACACATGAAAACTGGTCCAAACAAAACAACTGCTGCATCCTTCCTCCAAGAGGAACTGTAACAACGGCTGCAAATACTATTTCATAAAGAGGGAAGGAGAACAGGGAAGGCCTATGCAAACTGGAATTAAGAAAGAAAATTAAATAAAGAAATGAACGAAATACATGAGAAGTTCCTGGCTAGAACACATTTAAGCCCTGTTTCTAGGGCATAAACCAGTCCCAGGTGTTGGAAAGAAATTTCTCCCATAAAGCAGCATGTTTCTGCTGCCTGGTGACCCCTCTGCACTGCAGACCACAAGGCCACATGGCACTACACAACCCCATGCCCAGTCCACAGCAGCAATTCCTGCACAGCCAGCAAACAGGCACCCCAGACATCTTTCTGGAGCGCAGTCAGGACACATCACTACCAGCACAAAGACACAGCAGAGCCCTCATTCTGCTGCCATTCAGGCTAACCACCAGCAAACCACGCACAAAGCCTCCAGCACTCTCTGCCTGGGAAGATTTTGATCCCAAATTAATTCGGCCAGCCCAAAGTCTTAATCCCTTGGCAAAAGGTTTCTCCGCAATGAAAGGTAAATAAAACCAGGGCTGAAAACAACATACCCTATTGAGAGTGGCCCAGTGGTGGAGGGGGAAGAAAGCAGATGCCAAGGACCACACAGCTGTGCTTCGGTGGTGCTCAGCCTTGCGTAATCTGTGCCAGACGACATCATTAGCACTGTCACAAAGGAGCACAAAAATGCATCCCCGCAACCCTTCTGGTGCCAGGAGATGAGTGCTCCCATGATGCCCATCCAAGGAAAGTGGGTCAGCAGCTGCATCCCACTGACCTGTGGGCCCAGCAGCACGCAGGGCTACAACTGCAGCCCAAGGATCGCCAAGACACAATCCAACAGCCACCGTTTCTGAACAACCATGGGATTATCCCCAGTCACATAGGAAGAGGTAGCATCTCGATCTGCAGCAATTCAAACTGCACAGCTCCGGGGATCACGAGTCTGGGAACTAATGGCTCAATTTACATATGCACAAATCCCAAAATAAACTAGGCGTTGGCAGATCTGTTTGCAGCTGGGTGCGGGGGTTATTAGCCACACATTGGTAAGAAAACAGAGGAATGAGAAATTTCAGCAGAAGGTGAGTGCAATGCTTTGAGAGATACTGGCTGGATTGCACACTCTTGTACTCATCACTGGGTCCAATCAAGCAGCTCCATCTTTCACACCAGCCACAAAATGTCCAAGCAATCACCCAGCTAATTTCCAGATGCAGGCAGAGTAAAGCCTCTTGGCTATTATGCTCGGCCACAGCAGTGTCTTCCTTCTCCGTTATTTAAATCAGTAAGGGCAGTAAGCACCCAGTCTTGTTACTTGAAAATGAAAATTCAACAAACATGAGCTATCTAAGTGTTACCTCTGAAAGGTGATCAAACACAAACAGGGTTTTAAAAAAAGCATCATACCATCTGAATTACTTAATTAAAATGGAGTGACAGCCCCATGAAATAACATCAGCCTGAAAGGCTGTTCATAATTCATAAGCAACTTCCTTTTCATCTCCTTTGTGTACTTCTCCAAGTACTGTTTTTCCAAGAGGCTGACAGAGGAAGGAATATGGACAGTGATCTCATTAATCGCAGGCATTGCCTAATATGCAGTGAGCTGAGAAATTACATGGAGTTTCAAGTTATCTAGTCAAGAGGCTAGAAAAACTTCCTTCAGATTCAAAGACAGACAAACGCCTCTTGAACAACAGGAGGGAGTTGCAAAAGAAATAGTCTCAAAAATGCATCTTTCTTCTTTGTTTTTTTCCACATTTTTTCCATATTATAGTTTAAGTGACTCCTTGGGGGCCTGGAACTTTTGACACCTTTCTTTGGGGGCTGGACACCTTCCATGCAGACATGAGATGGGTTTGGGTTCACAGCACAACAGCTTTGAGGTACAGAAGACTCATCACAGCAAGGGTGGTCACGCTGGCTTCATGCACACCCATTTGAGACCTGAAGGCTACGAAGACCAGGCAATAAACAATTCCCACACCAGCTAATGACTATTACCAAGTCTGGGAAGGAGATGGGGAAAGGTGAGGGTGGTAACAGGGCAAGGAAGCCCCAAGCAATGAGATGCCATGATTCTGTACAAACAGCATCAAAAAGGAATAGAAAAGCAGGGTTCAAAGACAAAGAGCTCAGGGAACTGTCAGTAAATAGCTCTTAAAAATCTAACCTCTCCACAGCCAAGAGCTCTGCAAGGTAACTGCTGGGGTTACCAGCTGGCAAAGGTCTCCAGGGCACGCTCGTGGCTAGAGAAAAGCCAAGGGATACTCACATGCTGACAAGTTCCTCAGTGTTGCTGAGAATTAAACTAACAGAATTTGCCATCCCAAATCAGCTTAGGCCCAGTTCAGCAGCTGCCTCCAAGCAGGGTGGCAATTAGGAGACCAGATTATCCATGCACACAACTCCAACCCACAGCCTGAGCTGCAAGAGTAGCTGGACTTAAGAAATGGGAAATGGTTTTATCTGCATGTCTCTTCTCTGCCCAAATAAAAGGGCACCACAAATGTGGCCTCTTCCACGAACAAGAATATGCTGGGAATCGCTCAAGGGAACATACACAAGTGTTTTGCAGCATAGGAATATTAACCCTAAATCTTGCATCAATTGCTATTGACAGAAGCACAAGGTGGTTTACCAAAGACACCGCTATTCTCATCTTTCCTGCAAGGGGAATAGAGGTGAAAAGGCTTGTTATGGAGCAGGCTGGGACAAACCAAAGTGGAAGCCACCCTCCCACAGACACCACAACCCGTGTGCTCCCAGCTGCACTGCTGTCCTTCAGGTAGGGCTCTCTGGGGCAGCACTGCAGTAGAGAAACCAGAGCTACAGGAACATAAGGGCAGCAAGGCTCTGCCTTTCACCTCATCCGAAACCCAAGCATCTCTGTGTCAACCTGCAGCCTCTACTGCTGCTATTACTACCTTCCTTCCTTGATCTTTTACCCCTTCTTACCTTCCTTTTTCACTTTTTGTCTAGCTTATCTGACCAAATCAAAACCAACCTTTTACAACCCCACTACAGCAGCCCCCCCTGCCCCAGCTTTCTCTGTGAGCTTACATGAGGGCATTCAAGGGCAACCACTGCCCAGGGAGGTGTCAGCCCTCTGGATCACCCGCCTCATTCCATACTATGATGCAAAGATCAGGCTGTCTCTAAGTCCACTAACTTTAGCTAGATTAAAGCTTTGATCAGAGGGGCTTACACAGCAGCAAAAAAGGAAGCAACAGTAGTTTTAAAGCTTGCCCTGTCTGTTCAGCAGGCTCTTTGTGAATAGAAGAGAAGCCTCTTTGGCAGGGATTTACTAGGCTACCTTCGGATTTCTTCCCAGGTCCCTGCTAGAGTATCTTGAAGTTGTACATTTCACAGAGCTATGAGATGGTCTCTGGGTGAATAAATTCTCCCTCCCCCAAAATCCTGCTTGCTTGGGAAGCCTTTAAGCAGTTGAGCACATAAAGCAGATCAAAGAGAAGGCAGGAGATCTTATTTACCAGCTAATTCTCTTTGACTCTTCCCATCCCAGGCTCAGCCCAACCCGCTGGAAATCAGAGCATCTTCCCTGCTGCTGCAGGTTTTAAGGCGGGCTCACCAGCATTCAGGCTTGTACCAATCATTATTCGCTTAACAGAAAATGGTGGAAGCCTAACATTTCCCCTGCATTGCCTTTCAAGGGTTGTGCTGCATGCTGAGATGTGGCTGAACTTCTATGCATGGCAGTACGGCAAAGTCCTTGGCCAGTCTCACTGGTTGCTGGGAAGAGCTGCTCCCCCAGCCTGCCCGTTGCCACCGAAAGGAATCCAGCAGGGAAAGAAACACAAGTCAATGTGTTCTTAGCATGTTACCTTCCAGCAATAGCAGAAAAGTAATGCTTATGTGTGCCTGGATGGGGAGAGGGAGAGGAAAGAAAGTTCCTGAAAATGCCACCGGAGTCTTAATGAATCAGGACAGTCAACAGCACAACAGCATTCTGCCCCATCAAGTCTCCTTTACCTTGGCTGCCAAATCACACCATGAGGAGGAAGAAATTGCTTTCCTGAGAGGTTGCGCTGCCTGAAGAAAGAAAAACAGACATCCATCCCCACTAACTGATGGCTGCTGCAATCCTCTCTGTCGCTGACATGAAACAATTCTAAAGGATGTTCCCATGATAAGCAGTCGATGAAGGTCCCTTTCACACAGCAGTGGGAAAAGGAGCCTGGCAGCGCTCATCTGGTCTGCAGATGCTTGCAATCTACTACAAGCAGGACTATTAGTGTGGCCAGCAGTTTCTCATGGTTATCACAATTTTCTTCCTTAATATGAGGTCAGAAACAAACTGACAGGACTTATTTCGTGCTCCAGTGGGTACCACAACACATCCCAGGCAGGGAGAGGCTGACAGATACAGGATCACCCCTATTTCCCTGAACACAGCCAATTTGGGGGACACTGAGCAGTGTTACACCCTTCTTGGGTTCCCAGACAGACCTCCTGAAATGCAATTCAGTTAATCAAAGAGCTGAGAAACACCCCAAAACCCTCTCTTTATTAGCCAGCTAGACACCAAACACCCTCAAACAGGAGGGTGAATATATCCATGCTGGCTGATGAGGCAGCATGGAGCCGAGCTCTCAGACAGGCACTCACTCCACCTAAGAGGTGTGCAACATGATCAACCAAAGTGCCAGATAAAGGTGTTTCTAGCAGGTTAGTGAACAGTGATTCCTTGAAAGTAGCTCTGCTGTTCATCTGCACACAAGCTCTCCAGTACCGTCTCCATTTTACAACCTACTGCTTTGCAGCACAGCAGCATGCTGTAGGACCCAGCAGAGAGACTGCCAGCGCAAGAACCAAAGCTCTGCTAATTTCCTTTCTCCACAGGCTTTTGTAGTGGCACACGCACAACAGCGTCCATTTGGTGCACCAGAGCCACAGGCTACAGAAATGTCTGAAACCTGGTGTAAACGTGGGATCAAATACAAGCCCTGAGCCATCTGCAGAGTGCACACACCATCAGCACACCCTGCATTGAAGTTTAAGTTAAATTCTGCATTTAAGTGCAAAAATTGCAGAGTCCACTGCAAGGAAAGAAACCCCCTGCAGTATTCAGCTGCCTTCCTGCCAGCCCCATGAATCTTTTCCTTCTTTGCTGCAGGAGAAAACAGCCACCTTTGCTGTGGTGCACACAGCCAGGGCCCCCAGGGACACACAAGCAGGATTAAGCCTTCCTGTGCTGGAGAGGGCCACATCCTGCACTTTCCAGGAGCTGCTCTAGCCAGCTGGCCTCAGTGCAAGCAGTGAGCAGGCTACACACCAGACTCCTTCCCCTACCTCTCTGTGTGCAAAGGCAGATGATGCTGCTGTGTTTGGTGCTAGGCTCAAATGATGCTGACACTGAGACAAGATCGATGTGCAACCAGAAGCCTCATAAATTAAGAGAATTTTATGAGAAGAAAACTTCACTTACACCTGCAAATGGACTTGAAGATTCATGTACTTGGTATCGCCTTCCACCTTGACCAAGCCAGTAACATGTGTGCATGTGGTGCAGCACCACAGGAAAGGCCCAAAATACGTGGTGAAAAAGGTAGATACCTTGCCCTCAGAGCAGCAATGTTTTGATTGTGGAAAGATCCAAAGAGTGAGGAGGCCCCTACCTCAAAACTGAGCAGAGCAAGGCTGCAATTTGACAAGCCAGGCTCAGATCACACTGCTTGGTCCTTATTCCTTACACCACCAGCACTGCTCCAACACCACACTGGGAGGTGGTTCAAGGCACTAAACCCACAGAAACTGAACCCCTCACAAGCAGAAGTTGTGTGTTGCAGTAGTGTTATGGGTCATCCCACCCCAGCTTTGGAGCACCAGCATAGCAGAGGCAGAAAGAGTGGGAGGCCAGCACCAGACACCATCCAGCTGCACCTTGAGCCCTCCAGGTTTTGCCGCTGGCTTGAAAAAGACACTGTAGAGACACAAGGTATGTGTTTATTGCTTACTTTGATCTCAGCTGCTCCTCTTTCTTTGATTTCACAGTGTTGACAACATTTGCTGCACCCTGACAGAAGTTCTGTGAATATTGAATGCTGCCATAGCAATGAAGATATTAAATATAAAAGATTCTTCATGCCACAGCTCTAGCCTACAAATGTGATTGATCCTAGTCAGAGTAGATGTGACAAAAACAGGAAAGTGCTGTGGACACTAATACTGCAGATTTTCTCAGGGCAAGGAAAGCATTCAAGGTATCTTCTCAGATTGGGCCTTCATTTCTTAAGTTATTTTGAGCTGTTTCAACACATGGATAGAAATCAAAATGATGACAACAGCACCATCTGCTCCAGCTACCATACTGCCACGCCACCATGGCTGGCATCGCTCTTGCAGCAACCAAAAGCCTGTCCCAGGGAAGAAGCCAAGTCAGGTGAGTTTTCCCAGGGAGCACTATTTTACTTCTACAGGATCCAAGTCTGCAGAGCTCCTGGCTGCAAAGACGGGTGACACAGAAGTGGTCTCCAGTGTGCTACAGCAGAGACTTCCACTGCTGCCACAAGGAACAGGAAGGGAACAGACAGGGTGTCCAGGCACTTGGGTTAAGCAGTGATGCTCACTACCCTCAGCAGCGGTGAGAAGCCCAGGGTAAGTGTCTCAGACACACATGTGCAGGAACAGACATTACCAGCTTGCCTGAAAAACCACAGCTTACCACTGCAGTAGGAACACAGGTCCTACACACTCCTGTGACAAACCATCACTGCACGGTTTGTCCACAGTGCTTATCTCACCAAGCCATTACTTTTAGCTACTTGATACCCAAACTGGGCACCAAATACCCTTTGGCCCCCCTTTGTCCAGTTCCAGCATCCCAAAGATGACTGACAGCACCGGAACACTGCA
This sequence comes from Pandion haliaetus, assembly GCA_013401275.1. Lineage (NCBI taxonomy): Eukaryota > Metazoa > Chordata > Aves > Accipitriformes > Pandionidae > Pandion > Pandion haliaetus. Next base: position 39,848 of record VYZV01040440.1, read on the forward strand.
GGATGCCTTATCAGGACAGCCTCTCTATAAATACAGGGGAAGAAAAGAGTCATGCATTCTTGATACATTGGTTTCTTACCCTAGAAAGAAACAAACATGCCAGACCTTGCAAGCTTTCAGGGCTTTAGCAGGATTTGTCCTCACCCCAGCAGTCACTATGCAATAAGATGGGGCTTAGAGAAGGCAGTTTTAGCTTCTGTCTAGCTTTTCTGCATTATTGTTGCTTTTCATGACTAAGAGACACTTCAGATCAGGTCAAAAGTCAGAGTGTGTTTCCTGAATGTCTTTTTTTAAGGCCAAAAGACACAAACAATAGGACATTCATCAATCATTTCTGCTACACTTACATCTCCCTTGTCATGTTATTGCATAACAGCAGAAAAAACACTGTTCCCTTAAAATGTTCACAACAGTATTTATTAAAAACTAAAAGCAGTATTTCTTTATTAAATCTGTATCAGAAGGGGCAGTAAGAAGATAAATGCAGAAAAAAAAAATCCTAATCTGGAGGAGCTCAAGGAATAATAATAAAAAAAAATCATCAGCAGGAGAGCACAGCCTAGGGATGAGTGCATCGTTCAACTCTTGACAGAAGGAGCAGGGACTGGGACATTTCCCCAACAGGGAAATGGATGGGCACCCCAGCAGGTTCACACCTCACTGAGAACAGGGTTACTGCCCCAGTCACAGGGAGGGGCTGATCGGACTGCTCATGGGCTGTTGCCATTCAGCCAAGGGTGCTGGTACCTGTTTTAGCTCCCAGTTTCATACACCATGCCACAAACAGCAAGTGAGAGGTGCGGTGAGAGATGGTAGCATCTCTTGATACCCAGCACAAGTTAATAGAATTTGAGAGCCAGAGCTCTTGCTTCTAAAACAATAAAAAAAACAAGAGAAGCTGCATTTGTACCTTTATTTTCATGATGAGGGAGCACAGTTTGAACCATGCTGAGGCACGAGACAAACAAGGATTTGCAAGTAAGGATGAACAGCAAATAAAAACCTTTATACACAAAACACATCCCTACTGAGCACTCTGATGTCTCTCTCCAGCTGGTCTTCGCCCAGTTTGGGCCACTCAGGATGACAATCAGGTAGCAATCTGTCTTGCCTTGATTCTGGTTTTATTAAGCCGATGAGCAGATTTGCAACAAAAGCAGATGCAAGCAGCATGAATAGTGACAATCCACATGGCAACCCAGACCATAAATTCAGCCAAAGAGTGTAAAACCAGTATTTCTCCTCCCAACCCAAAGGCTGAAGGAGGAGCAAGTTTAAAAAAAACAAAAAACCAAAACACTAGAATCCATGTGTGCTTCGTCCTCCCCAGGAATTAGCTGGAAGCCCAATTGGTGCCCATCTTCCTTTCCCCAGGGATGAAGAATGGAAATTGTCCAAATTTAAGACTGTCCCAAGTCTAGGAATCCAGGCTCAATCTTCCCCAGTACATTTGTTAAAAATAAATGAGGTGCAATCAGTCTCCTCAGAGATTTTATCCTCTTTCAGCTCTAAATGCAGCTCTGCTGTCACATGTATGATATGTATAAAAGGACAGCCTGCTTCAGAGCCTTAACTTCTTGCTTAAAATAATATTGCTCCTGGTCTCAGGTTACGAGAGATCCATTCATGTTAAGTAAGGTCACAGGCTCTCTCTAAATCATTAATACAAAGGCTGGAATAAACAGGGTTGCCCATATTTCAGTAGTGCTTCTTTTTATTGCAGTGCATGAATAGAGACAGACTATTTGAAGAGGCTCTGGCCACACCTAGAGCCACAACGCTTTGTCACTCCTTATCGAGGGAGGCAGAGAGCAGCCTACTGCCAGTGGGAGATGCTGGCTTCTGTTCTCACACTGAGATGAGGCAGCAGCAAAGCAAACCCCACCGCAGCCCGACAGCTTTACCCATCTTGCAGAACTGCCCATTTTCACAGATGAGAAGCACGCAGGGCATTTTTCTCTCCGCAGACTACACAACTTTAGTGCCTAGCAATCCTTAAGCAGTTCCAAAACTCATTTTACACAAACTCATCTCCCTTCAGCGTCACCCAGGTATGCCCAGCTCCCTCTTACTAATGAGGACTTGCTAGTATTTCACCCAGGCGATTTCAAACTATTTTGCCATGAGCATTGGTAAGGTGCTTTTCACCTGCACACAAACACTGCTACAACCACAGTATGGGATTCTTCCACTTCAGAACTTAAGTGCCAAGAGGCTCTTGGATGTTGATAGAGCAAACCCATGGAGTCAAAAACCCTTCTATAGGGGGAGTAAATGAGCAACAATACCTAATGAAACATGCTTTGGAGCTGAGCATGAACCTCAGACAGCCATGACAATAAACCCTATTATTAGACACAATAAAAGCAGTGACATATTTGAGAGATTAAGCATTAAGTGCCTTCACATTAAAGAGTATTCATGACTCTCTTCCCCTATCACCTGGAGGAACCTGGGGGAAGGGAAGAGCTGGCAAGGTAATTCAGCTAACACTAAAACAGGGAAAAGGCAAAACTCACGCAAAGTAGGTTACAAAACCATAAAATAAGGATGCAGTGATGACAGCTCAGCAGTGCTGCAGATGAGAGATTCCCAGTGCTGCAAGCCCAGTACATCCTGCAGGGAGCTGGGCCCCCATCTTGCTCTCAGAAAGTCCAGTTGCTGAGCTCTTGCCTAAGGAAAGGGCCAGGCAAGCACCGGCTGCCTCAGCAAAGAAGCTCTCAGGAGCACTGCAGAGCAACATGGATCTGGGTCTGCTGGGCAAGATTTAAAATGGAAGGGAAAGAGGTAAGGAACAGGAAAGATTGATGAGAAAGGAAAGGAGACAGGACAGCACGCCAACGTGTGCACATGGTGCTTGGATTTGGCAGGTGCCCAAGATGCACATACTGCTCAGGATGAGAACAAAACCTGAGAGCATCGTGGTAGACTCCTTTCTCCAGCTCACAGTTGCCCTTTTCAGGTCAGCCACCCACCACCACAACCCCTGCAAGTCTCCTCTTCACAAGCCTCAGAGTCTCTCCCTTTGTCACAGGGTAAGTCCAATACCCTCATTTTAGTCCCATCCTTTCTGAATCTGTTCTCTTACTTACTGATGGGCAGTGACTACAAGCAACACCACAGCTCAAGCAGTAGATCTGTAGCGGGACTTTTTACCTGCTTTCCTTTTTGTACCCAACAGGAACATTTATTACTTCTGCTTGCGTACGCCTGCCAGGCTTTCCATTATTATACCAGAAGATGCCAAGGGAAAAGCATGTAGTTTTCTGTCCAATTTGGAGATGTCTATTGTTAAAACCTACTTCTACAATCCCTCCAGCTAGCTCCAGGGCAGCATCATTTGTCATGCTGATGAGGCAGTAGGTAAAACCACATATAAAGAAGTAACTTCAGAGGGTAGAATTTGCTTAAAGTCTGTCCTTGAATTCAAATTAAGTGGGAACAGAAAATGAACCACAAAGGGCAATTCTGACTTTGGATTAAAGGCCAGCTTTGTGCTTACTAACACCTGATGTCTGACACCACAAGCTACAGCTACCGGCAGAGAGCACGTGAAGCTCTACTTTATCACAGGTCACACAAGCCAGCTTCATCACAGGTCTCACCTTAAACCACAAAAGTAATTCAGTCCCAGAAACTCTTACCCCATCATATCCAGGATCTGCAGTGGGAAAGTAATAAAATAGCACCTCCATGGAGCTAGTCAGCACTTTGAACAAGGTGGGTCAGCATTAGGAAAGGAACATAAGCCACGTTTACAAATCTTAGATTTCTTCCAAAGTGAAGTGCACTTTCAGGTCAGAGTTGCATCTTTACATAGAGGCTCCTCTTGCGGACACATAACCCTGAGAGTTCACAAAAGCCTAGAGCTACAAACAAAACTGTGGGAAGCTCATCCCCATAGATTACCCCTTTGCTTGGGAAAGTCTCTTCTGGCACACCCCTTCTGTCACCACTGTGTCCTCAAACTAACCACCCAATGAACACACTCACCTTGAGCCCTGCAAACCAGGACAGGAACATTTTGTCACGTAGAAGCCCAGTGCTAGCAAATTTTCAGCCTAGACAAATATTTCTAACACTATCATGCAGACATGCTGCTGATCACCACTCCAAAGCCTCCTGCTGCTCCTGCACTCCTCCCACTACTGTGCCTCCAGTCACCAAGGGCCAACAGACCCCTCCCGGGACAGGGACCCAGGGAGAAGACAGTATGCCTATATTCCCTCAGTTAGCCTTACTCTATCTCTTTGGCCCCCTTCTTGTCCCCCTTCCACTCACTTCTTGCTGCATCTCAGCCTGATCAGAACTCACAGTCCATGCACCCACCACCGAGGAATAACGCCCCTCACCCTCTGCCAAAGACTCACCCTGCTACCTGGATACGTGAAGCCACAGCAGCCAGCCAAGAAAAACATTGCCTACCCATCACTTTGCCTCTCATCTCGACCTTGACAGATCTGCCTTGCCCTCAACTCAATTGAGAATGTGCACAGCTGGCCAGATGTGTTCCCTGCACCAGGAAGCTCACATGAAAGGACATTTGAGAGAAAGAAGGAGCAGAGCTGCTTGTGAGCAGGACACACACACCCCTTCACAGTAAGACCAAGCCAACACACCCAGGATCTACGTCAAGCTTTGATTAAACAGAAGATGAAATCTTTCTTAGGCAGGAAAGAATTTCACTACTCTGAACACCCCCTTACTTCTCCAATTTCAACTTCAAAAGGGGCATCCCAGCAAACACTTCTTTCCAATGTATGGAAGACAGTTGATTTTTCTCAAAAACGGATCTCCACGCCAGTACAAACATGCATGTTGCTGAGCTGGACATGTTCAAGGATCATGGGAGAGGCTTCTTTAGTTTTTTGAGCCATTTACAAACACCTCCAGGAATTTCATTCTGCAGCAAATGACTTGACACACTGATGAAATCCATCTGAAATTACATCAGGCACTTCCAGGCAGACAGCCTGGGACAGGAGCTGGTAGGGAGCCCTAAAGGGAAATACTGACAAGTGGCAGCAAGCCCTGCAACTCTAGCACATGGTATTCAAAGTCACACACACACTATTCAAAACCATGAACACACGTGGTTTCATCACCTCTCTTGTAAGTACTGAAGTTCTTCCATGAACAGCAGAGTTTAATACAGTCCCTCTTTCTATGGATTTGTATAATATGTCCCCTAAGACTGCACCTCATCCCACAATAACCCCCATCAGCCTTCATCCTTCCCATGTGCCTTACAGCATCACCACAGACAGCCAAGCCACAGCTCACTTGGAGCAACACACACACTGACCAGCCAAACAGGACAGCTCAGGGACAAAACCACCTGCCTTCCCAGGGCACTAATGGTGCAATCCCACCTACCACTCTGAAGCAATTCAAGAATACCAAGGGAGGGCACAGAGGCAAAGATGGACAGACAGTGATACCAGATCTGCTCTAGGAAGAGAGGTCAGGGCAGGTACAGTGGGGAGGCTGCAAAGATGGAAATAATTAGCCCAACTGCAGTGATAATCCTTTTAGCTTAACAGAAGGTATCCCCTGGTGCTCCCTCTCCTTGGATATTTAAAGAAAAGACACTGGCAACAGGAGCCACACCACTTGTAATGACTGCCTTTACTAATCGAACTGCGTGGAAGGGAAAGATCAGTGGATTGATTTCTGAGGAGCATGAAGGGCTCATTAGACTTGCAAAGAAAATCCACTCAAGTCTAAAGACACAGATACACCTCCTCCAGACTCCAGTGTAAACTGCATACGCTTTGCACAGGGACTTTAAGAAACAGCCTACAACTGGCAGATTTCAGTGTGAAACAAACCTTCAACTCGCAGATGGAGGAGATCCATCCTTCTTCAAGAAGAGATTCAGAGATTTATTCAGTCTCTCACAGCAGAGCTGTGCCCACCTTAAAAACCACACAAGGGATTACCTGATGGTCCACAATTCTCTGCTATATCCACAACATCCTGGGGCAATCTGCAAAAACATCTTGGGATTGAGGGCTGTTCACGCTAAAAAGCTAGGTGGAAGCAATGCTGCACAGAGCAGAAACTCCACCACTTGTGCATCTCCAAGAAGGAGCAGTCATCCAAACTGAGGGCTGCACCTCTGGCAAGGCTGAGCCAGCCTGGTGCTCTACAAGGTTTTGGCAGGGCTGCCTGCCACCAAACAGCCCACTGACCTCTGCCCAGGATCACTGACCTTAATTTTCTCCCCAGAACTGTTTGGAGATGAGTGGGAACATCTCTGTACTGCTCTGCAATGATTAGCAAACCAGCTCAAGTTAATTCTGCAATTACCTCCTTTCTTTTCTTACCCTCCACAGGTAGGCAGAGCCCTGCTGGCAACCCATGCATTACAGCACTGCCTCCTTCATTGATAAGCACCGCCAGCTGCAAGGACATGCCCTTGGGGTGAGCCCCAGACACCGTGCCAGCCTACCTCTGGAGTCTAAACACCACACAAGCACACAAAGCTCATGAAGTAGAAAGCAGAGATTACACTGGATGGGCAGAAAAACCTAGAAAGCCAGCCCAGCTCCGATGCAACTGCAGTACTAGTGAGAGATCCCCTGAGAGCCACTGTCCTTCTCCCCAGGATATCAGCTGGTTCTTCTCTGAACAGACACTGGGAATAGCCAAGGTGCTGAGTCTGGGGTTCGCCTTCCACCTGGCTACAGGGCAGGCACACAAGGGAAACAATCATCTCTAGTTTTGTTTAACAGCCTCAGCTGTTCTAATACAGCTAGAGAGGTCCATTTTGCTTTTACAAGAAAGAGCTCACAGTGCTTTTTCACAGACTACACAGGTCTGCAGACCTTAGAGCAAGCCATATACCCAGAAAGCACAACACATGACCCTGTTGTTCAGGGGCTGGTTGCTTTACCTGCATGCAGAGCCACGACCCTCCTAAACCTGCGCCATGTTCCAGTAGCTCCAGAGACAGCCCTGACATGCCCCACACTCTCTCAGCATCACCCAGACGAAGGACCCATGAGTCTGTCGCAAGTCCAGGGTACTTCACTATGAGCTTCCAACTCTCACAGTCCAGCCCCACACCTACGTACAGCCAGCACGCAGCCTAGGAAGGAATAAGCCAACCTACTAGCCGACCAACCTCATCAACCAGCAGGTTAAGCAAACTGGACAATACTGGGTGCTGGGTGGAAGCCAGTGCCCTGATTCTTTCTTGACTAATTCATCAAACATCAGAGCATTGCTACAGCTAAATTAGCAGCACTCCCTCAAAAGATGCAGAGACAACGACCAAGCCTCATCAGCACGCTGGGCTGGCAAAATAAGCTAACTCTGCTCAAGACAAACTAAAATCTACAGCTTTTTTCCAGCTTTTGAATAACATTCCTATTGGGAAAAAAGGGAATGGCCACCCTCAGCATTTCCCCTCAGACACTGCTTCATGATCCAATTTTCAATGCTTTGCAAACCAAAAGGGATTTGTCTGGAAGTCTGGACATAGACACACAGACACACCCCAGCACTGGCATCTCAAATGGCAATGCTGAACGCCCACACGGGCACACACAAACACCAACAGGCAAAGCAGTTACAGTTGTGTTGCTGTAAGTGTCAGGACAATTTGTTACTCCCTTCCTGATGAACACAGGCTTTCAGAAGAAATGGCAGAGACACCATCTCAAAAGCATTTTCAACGTGGCTTTCCCCAGCCATTTCTAACAGCTCCATGATGCTGCAAAGACCAACTTCCGAATAAGGATATAAACATCATCAAGGAGCAATTTGCTCTACTCCCCACTACTACATAGTATGAACCGCTCAGCTAAGCCCCAGCAAATACACAAGGAGCAAGGTGGTACCCAAACACTTCCAAATCCCACAGCTGGCAAAACCCTGAAAAAAGACAATGATGCAACATAGGTGGACAAGCATGCAGTGAAGAACACAGCCCTTCGAAATGAAGCAGGGGAATATGAAAGGCAGAAGATTAAGCCATCCACCTTACTGGCATGGTACAAGTGTTCCTGACTACATACACCAGGCTCAGCTGCAGCGTGGAAAGAGCAGTTGCAGTGTCACATTTCCCTCATTTTTATCCTCTGAGGACTGCTCTCCTGGCCAGGGAAGCAGGCTTCCCCGTGGCTTTCAGGAAGGAAATAAGAAAGCTACAGCACTCCTTGTTCAGGACTGATAAATAAGTTTACTTGGTCCAGCTGGGTCCTGCTGAAACTGCAGTTTATTAAGCACAGAGGGGATGGGACAGTTTGAATTAAATGCCTTGGGAAGAAAGAGGCTAGAAGCATAGGGCAGGCAACCCAGAGGAACTGACACAGGGTGAAGAAGAATACATTAGAAGCCTGACCTGTAAACAGTTAACACAATACTTGAAAAGGACAAGTAACAAGGGAGGGACACAAAACCCATACTATTGCACTTGTCACCTGCATCTTGTCACCTGAAGGGACTGGACCCATCTCCTCTCCATGGGAGCTCCCCACAGGGCACACAGAGGTCCTGTCACTTCTGTCCTTATCTCAGCTAATCCTAGCTGATGAAGCATAATTGTCCACATCTTATCCGTGATGCCACCTGCCCCTTCCAGAGTAGCTAACAGCCTTGCTCTCCCAGGCAGAGACCACAACATCTTGATGTCTCATGTTCATGTCAGATGGGACCTTTGCAATAAGTTCACCTGAAAGCTGCAGATCAGCAGCAAGCTGTTCCAGAGCAGGGCTGAACAAATGGTCCTCTTTTAGAGAGAAACAGAGTCTTCGTTTAAAGGCTTCAAACAAGGACAACCATGCTTCACACTTTCACTCATTAAAACAGACAGAGCTGGTTTAGTTCAAGTTTCTCAAGGATCAACTTCTGGCCATCCTGCTGTGCAAGATGAAGACAGACCCACAGCACTAGACACCTCCAAGCACACACTAATGGCCTAATAACCTTTTAAACCAGACAGAGTTCACCAGGTGTTTCATTTTAAGCTCTGTGTGTTCAAGACTCAACTGTCCTAAGATCCTCTCGTGCTGCAATCAAGCCTTATGGAGGACAGAGACCCCAGCAACCAACCTGTGGGACAGGCATCCCATTTCGCCAGAGCACAAGAGCCAAGTCTCAAAAACCAAACCCCACCTGCATCTTAATTCCAAAGCCCTGAACACAACCCTTCATTTCCAAGGGCACTCAGCAGCATGAGGTACCTCTGCTAACACTGGGGGATGGCACAGGGACGGTATGCCACAGCCATACGCCTCCTTCCAAACACCATTACTCTATCTAGAAGAAGAATGAGAAAATGCAACACTTTCATCAGGTGTGAATTATTTGCCTGGAAAACCTCTATGCACTACAGGCAAGTCAGCCAGCACCTTACTTTGATCCTTAAAAAAGCCAAGTATTTTGCATATTAAGAGGGAACAAAGTGTAACTGGATTAGACTATTTCTCATTTCTAGAGAGAATGAGATTTTAATTTTCCTTTTCTCAAGAGCAGCCTGTAAGCACCCAAATGAGACCTGTTTTGACTGACCACCTTGAGAAAAAAAAAATGCAAAAAACCTGAACTGCACAAGGAAAACCATTAAACACTCCAAATCTGGGGTATTGGCAGCAAAGGCAAAAACCCTTTATCAGATATAAAAGGGCTGCCATTGCTCAACAGAACAAATTAATGATTCTCAATAGTGAATTTTGTTCCACTCAGACACACATTAGACATCTGCCCAGATCCACGCAGATAAACGCAGAGCAGCTCAGGAATATGCTACATACAAATTGCTGAAGTGACAGCTTAGCTCATCTCAGCTGCTCATTCCAGCAAGCCCGTTTCTAAGCAAGACCAGCCTCTCACTGCAAATGGAGCTGCACCTCGCGTGGTGGTACCACCAGCAAATGGAAGGAGAAACTCCCTTTAAAGTGATGGCAGCTGCCCTCTGCAAACGAACAACAGGATTGCATTTCTAGGTGTTAAAAAAAAAAAAACATCTTCCCTAACTGAATCCTCCCTTGTGCTACCACAGCAGACGGATGCAGGCAGAAATCTCCATCCCTCTCCTGAAGTAAGCTATTTCTACTCTATGGGTTTAATTGCTGTAAGCCAGGAGGGCAGGTGTGCCACACAGCACACCTGGAAACACCTGGCAAGAAAACTTCCTTTTTCACATCTGTGAAGCCAGACTTAAAACAAAGAAATACCCAGCAGCTAAAGGAAAAAAAGCAAACCCCAGAAAGGGGGGCAGCCCCACACCCCACCTGGTACAATTTTAGGACAAGAAAGAACAGGCAGCATGGGAAGAGACTAGTGAAAGAGACAAGGGGGCAATTTCAGCATGACACAGGGACACCTGCGAGGCACGAGGCACATCCAGGGACCACCGATACCACCAGTTACGCCAAGTAACACCACCCCAGCCCCAAACCCACAGGGCTCGGCACCAGCATTCCCAGCCCGGCTGAAAAACACCGGGGCTTTAACAGCACAGGAACCCATCTCGGGCTGCCGCGCTGTTAACATTAAATACTGGAATCTCTCGGCCGGGGCATTTGGGAGATGCAACAAAGCGAGGCAACTCCAGAGCGCCATGACCTTAATAACGCTTGCCGCCCCCAAATTTCAGGCTGGGCGTGGACAGCTCTGTTTTCTGAAACGCCTTTTCCTCATGGTTTTCTATTATTGATTAATTTAACTTTTTTAATTACAGCTGCTCCCCACCTCCCCCCTCCCCGAGGGCGGCTGCAGAAGATGGCACCGCGCCGGGGCGGGAAGGCGCTGCCCGCCCCTCCTGCCGCAGCCCCGCCGGCACCGCCCCAGGCCCCACCTGCCGCAGGGAACGGGGCAAAAAAAACGGCGAAAAAAAAAGGGGGGGGGGGAAGC
>VYZV01040440.1:74676-85717 GCA_013401275.1 Pandion haliaetus
CCCCGGGGCAGCTGGCGGGGGGGGAAGGGGACGGGGAGGGCAGTCCGCGAGGGGGGCGGCACATCGGGGTGCAGGGGGGGTGTGTGCAGGCACAGGCTACACCTTCCCACCTCCAGGCACCCACCCGCCACCCTGGCGGCTGCAGCGGCTTTGGGTGCTGAGCGGAGGGGGGGGCAGCAGGGCCCGCCCCCCGGGGCTGTGCACCCTAGGGTGCTGCGGGGTGCTTGCGCCATCCTGCTTTGGGATGTACCCGTGAGCCCAGCTGTGCCTCAGTTTCCCCTTTCTCACTCCAGCGCTCTGCCAGGGGCTGTAGGGGTTTGCTGGGGGCCCCAGGCACTGCAGTGTGGGACCCCAGCCCCTGTACGTGGGTCTATATGGGACCCCACCTATGCGCGTGGGTCTATATGAGACCGCAGCCACATGTGAGGGATCCGTAGGGGACATGACCCCCAAGTGTGGGACACGGCAGGACGGGCCAGCATGTGTGGGCATGGGTGGGCCAGGGCAGGATGCCACGTCCCTGGTGGGAAGCTGCGGGGGCTCTGCCATCGCCTGACGTCGGTTCCCACCCTGGATGGCGGCAGGGCAGGGCACCGTTTCCCCGGGGACCCCCGGCCCCAGGACCTCCCGGCCCATGGGGAGCGGGTTACGCAGGCAGGGGCTGCGGGAATGGCCCCAGTGTCCGGCCTCAGCCCCATCCCAGGGGACAAACCCCACATCCTGGGGGGGCACCGAGCACTGCCCCTGCCTCTCCTAACATGTTTTCTCTCCCTTTCCCCTGCGCTCACCCTGATGCCACAGTGCCGGGTTATGGTGCTGCCGGGCTGATTGCCGGGACGCAGCGAGGCGGTGGTGGGGGCCGAGCCTGGAGCCATGGAGGGGCCTGGCCAGGTAGGGAGACCTGGCCCCAAGCCCTGGCTCTGCCGCTGCACCCCGGCTGGCTCCCACCCCCGGCACAGCCCCGGCGAGGCGCTGGGGGTGCTGGTCCCTGCTGATCCCCATTCTCTCTGTCCCACAGGAGGCCTACGAGGAGAGGATGAGGAGGATCCTGGACCCCGAGGGCTACGAGGATCCCGGCATAAAGGGCTCCCACCTATCGCTGGGGGAGATGAGCAGTGAGTGGCTCCCTTGGGTGCTGGGGGACGCTGGGCATGTGTGGGAACCGTCGTTGCATGAGGGATAGCATTGCACGGGCACCAGTGTCGTACGGGCGCCAGCATTGCAGAGGTGATGGCGTTGCATGGGTGATGGCGTTGCATGGGCGATGGCACTGCATGGGCACTGGTGTTGCATGGGAACCGGCACCAGGTGGGTGCCAGTGTTACAGGGGCACCAGTGGTTCAAGGTTGCATGTTGCACGGGCGCCAGAGTTTCAGGGGTGCCAGCTATGCATGGGTACCAGCATGGCACAGGCGTGTTGCATAGGCACCAGTGTTGCATCAGCACCGTGTTGCATGGGTGCCAGCATGGCACAGATGTGTTGCATGAGCACCAACGTTGCACAGACACGTTGCATGAGTGCCAGTGTTGCATGGGCACCAGCGTTGTATGGGTGCCAGCATTGCACAGGAGCTAGCGTTGCACAGACGTGTTGCAGGGGTGCCAGCATTGCACAGGCAGCAGGGCTCACTCGGAGCCCGGGGTGGTCAGGCAGGGATGCGCAGCCCTCTGGATCGCATCGCCCAAAGGCAGCGACACCCTTTGCCAAAGCCCTGGAGCCAGTGAGGTGCCACCTCCAGCACGAGGGCTGTGGGTGCCCGAGATGGGGCCGAGCTTGGGGACACCCAGGGTCCTTGAGGCCATGACTGAGAGTCCCTGAGGAGGGAGGTGAGGGGATTTTGAGGGGTTCTGTGTGCCCCAGAGCATCTCCTTGCCCAAAGATCAGTTGTTTCGGAGCTGCCACCCTGAGGGCATGCTTGGGCTGTGTTGGCTCCCGGCCTCCAGACTCTCGGGTCCCCATTTGGGGTGACACAGGTCAGGGGGTAACGCTGCCGCCTGTTCTGTGCAGGGGCCAGCGCCGGCACCGGGTCCCCCTTGCACACGTGGAGGGCCAGAGCCGAGGAGCTGACGCCCCTGCGGTGAGTCCCCCAAATCTGGGAGGGGGCTGGACACTGCCCCACCTGCCCGGCTGGCATCAGCAAGGGGAGGCTGCCGGCACCCATGGGTGCCTGGCGCTGACCCCCCTGTCCTGGCGGTGTGTGTTTTGCAGCCAGTATTTGCCCAGCCGCCGGGGATGCTATGACCTGGATGGGAGGAGGCGCGCGGCTGGGGCCCCCCCGGGACAGGCGAGCCACCGTGGTGGAGGGCAGCGTGAGTGACTGTGGGGGCACCGGGGGACAAAGCCAAGCCCCAGCATCCCCCCCAGCAACCCAGCCCTCCGTCGCGCCACCCGCCCCGGCTTTGCCGCCCCCGTCCCCACCCTCCACAGGGTGACCGTCACCCGGGTGTCAAGGCACGCTGAGGGGTGACCGCTGCCACTTGCCCGTAATTGCTCGCTGATTGAGGATAAATAAAGTCTTTGTTTGGGGTGAGGACAAGAACCACTTGGGGCTGAACGCTGGCTGGCGCCAGGCGGCTTGGCGGTGGTGGCAGCAGGCCGGGACGAGGACAGACTCATGCCCACGTGCCATGGCCAACACTGTCGGCAACACTGGGGAGGGGGGGATGTGCCCCATCCCTGCTCACGTGGGCACAGCATCCTTCAGCCAGCAGAGCGGGATGCAGCTCTTACGGCATCACCCCGCCGGGCGACCTGGCTGGGGACAGTGAGGGGACCATGGTTGTCCCCAGTTGAGGGGGAAGGGGATGGAGTGAGCCTGTCCCTGGCACTGGGGCAGCCACAGGCAAGCAGGAGCTGCGCTGGTGTTTACTGTCAGCAAAGGCAAAGTGCTCTGGGATTTATGGTGCACACAGGGCGGCTGTGGGGCGTGGGGCTCAGCCCCCACTTTATAGGGCTGGAGCCTGCGAGGCCGTGGGGAGTGCAGGTGGGGTCACAGGTAGGCGGGGGACGGGGACAGGGACACCTCGAGCTCCTGGGGTCTGGCTGGCCGGGGATGTGCTGTCCCCATCCCAGTCCAAGGGGCAGTGCTTGGTGCTGGGGTCAGGGTTGTGCCAGTGGCAGGGTGGTGGGGCAGAGTGTGGCCCCAGTGATGACCCCAGACTATCACCTTGCCCCAGGAGCTGGGCTGCAGGGATGTGAGGGGCTGGAGGTGAGCACCGGTAGGGTGGGGGGTGATGGAGGAACACATCCAGCAAGCCCCAATTGGTTTAAGGATGGCGGTTATAGGGGTGGAGACACATCCAGCAAACCCCAGCTGGGTCTGGGATGGGGCAATGGCAGGGGGAGCACATCCAGCAAGTCCCAACTGGGTCTGGGGTGGGGGTGATGAGGGGGAGACACATCCAGGCAACCCCAACTGGGTCTGGGATGGGAGTGATGAGGGGGAGATGCCTCCGACAGACCCAAGGTGGGTCTGAGCCAGGGCAGGGACGAGCTAATGCATCGGTGGCTCCACTCGCAGCTCCATCAGTGACCGATGTGGACCTGGAGGCAGCAGGGAGTAGGAAGCCTGTGTCCCGGCGAGAGACCTATGAGGTGGGTGCTGCCCTGGGGACCCCCCATTCCCTCCCCATTCCCGGGGGTGGCAGGCCGTGGCCACCTGGGGACCAACCTCACACCAAGCCCTGGGGACACCAGAGCACAGGGAGATGCTGGCATGGGAGCTGCAGCTCTGGTTCTCCTGGTGGTCCCTGGTGCAGCCAGGGTGACCCTGACTCCTTGCCCTGGCTCTGGCTGCAGGGCTACGTGGAGCTGCACGAGCTGCTCATAGACAACAGGAAGGAGCTGTACTGGATGGAGGCCAGCCACTGGCTCAAGCTGGAGGAGGACTTCAAGGAAGCCGGGGACTGGGGCGAGCCCCATCTCTCCTTCCTGACCTACCGCAGCCTCCTGGACACCCGACAGGCTTTGGCCAAAGGTGGGGACACTGGCTGGGGCCGGGATGCTGGCAGGGACCCTGCACCGGCCGGCTGGTGACGGTGCTGTCCCCGTAGGCACCGTGCTCCTCGATGTGGCAGCCAGTTCGCTGGCGGCCATCACCCACATCCTCATCGACCAGATGATCTATGAGGGGCAGATCAGGCCGCAGGACCGGGAAGGCATCCTGAGGACGCTGCTGCTGGTGCACAAGTACAGCTGGGGCTGATGGCCTGGGGGTGGGGGGTGGACCCTGGTGTCCAGCCTGGATCCGGCCCCAGCAAGTCCTGCTGGAGCCTGGCACGGGGTGGAAAAGCCTCTCTGTGGTTTGGCTTTGCCTCGCAGCCCAGTTTGGGGGTCCCCGCACACCCCCCAAGCTGGGGCTGTCTTACAGCGTTTGCGGGGGGGGTGGGTGTCAAGTGGCACTGGCTCATCTGACACCACCCCCGCTGCTGCTCTAGACACCCCAGCGAAGCCAAGCAGCTTGGGACCCTGTCACCGGCCCTGCTGACCCACTTGAGCAAGGAAAAGACAGAGTCGGAGCAGCCACTGCTGCGGAAGCANGTGGGGGGGGATCGGGGGGGTGCAGGAGGGCATTGGGGTGCAGGGTCAGGGGTGCCAGGTCCGGCCAGGCTGTGGGGAGGGCGGCTGGGAGACGCATACGAAATGCACATGCACGCACATCTTCGCGCACACGCATGCACACACACCGGACAGTTGCACGCCAAGTGGTGTGCAGGCTCTTGCAGGGACCCCCATGCTGTGCAACCCCCGGGGAGTCCATGCACCCACTCTCGTGCACACTTGCACACCTATCCAGATGCACTCACACAGACACGAGCATGCACAAGAGCACGGGCACAAACACCCCCTCCAACTCACACGCACACCACTTTCTCTCGCCCTCACACACATGTGCACACATGCACACACACACTTGTGCGGGCATATGCACGCGCATGCACTCCCATACCTTTACACTTGCAGGCACATGCACACACATGGGTACACACGCATGCACACACATGGGTACACACGCATGCACGTACAAGTGCACGCAGGGGAGGTGTTGCCGTGGGATGGTGCCGAGGTGGTAGCGAGGGAGCCGGGCTTACGGGGGACAGAGGGGACACACAGGGGATGGCGGGGGACATGCAGGGGATGGAGGGGGAGACACAGGGGACAGCCACCAAGGATAGCTGGCTGATTCCTGTCATCCATTTGCCTGCAACAGAGCTCAAGCGGGTCCACTAGACCCCAGCTCCCTGAGCAGGTCCCCAAGGATGCTGAGGCCACGCTGGTCCTCGTGGGTGAGTAGTCAGCGGGGAGGGGGGTGCAGGGTCAGGGTGGTGGGTGCAGGGTCAGGGTGGTGGGTGCAGGGTCAGGACAGTGGGTGCGGGGCCAGGCTGCGCAGGGGGAGCTTTGGCGTCTGCCCGTCACTGCCTGCTCGCTCACTCGCTGCATTTCTTGTGCCTTTTTCGACTCTTCCCGTCCTCAGCCTTCGCCACTGCCTGCTGCTGCTCGGTGCTGCTCTCTGGGCCCCGTGTCTCCATGTCCCTTGTCCTCATGTCCCATTTCTCCACTCCCCTGTGCCCCCATGTTCTCATGTCTCTATGTCCCCTGTGTTCCCATGCCCCGATGTCCCTGCGCTCCCATGCCCACCTATCCCTGTGTCCCCATGTCCCTGTGCCCCCATGTCTGTGTGTCCCTGTGCCTCAGTGTCCTCATGTCTTTGTGCCCTTCTCCTATGCCCTTTGTCCCCCCATGTCCCCATGCCTCTCTGTCACCTTGTGTCCATATCCCGATGTCCCCATGTTTCGATGTCCCCATGTCTCTGTGCTCCTGTGTCCCCAAGTCCCTGTGCCCCATGTCCCTGTGCCCGGCCTCCCCATGACCCCCATCCCATCCCGTCCTCCCCCCAGGCTGTGCAGCCTTCCTGGAGCAGCCGACGCTGGCCTTCGTGCGCCTGAAGGACGCAGTGACACTGGACACTGTCCTCAACGTGCCCCTACCTGTCCGCTTCCTCTTCATGGTCCTGGGCCCCGACACCCCTCACATCAGCTACCACGAGATCGGCCGTGCCATTGCCACCATGATGTCTGAGAGGGTACGGCTCACCTGCCATCGCCACCAGCACTGCCATTCAGGGTGCCAGACTCCCTGAGCAACCCGAAGTTCCCAGCCCTGGGGCTGCACCCTCTAACAGGGCTCATCCCCCTGTGCCATGTCCCTCTCTGTGCCCATGTCCCTGTGTCCCCTCGTCCCCATGCACCTGTGTCCTCATCTTTCTAGATCTCCATGTCCTCCTGCACCCCTGTCCCCATGTCCATATGCACCCCTGTCCCCGCACTTCTGTGTCCCTGTGGCCCCATGCTCCCATGTCCTCATGCACCCATGTCCCCATGTGCCCATGCCCCTGAGGTCAAACGTCCCCTTGTCCCCATGTGTCCAAGCAACCATGTCCCCATGCTCCTGTGGTCCTAAGTCTCCCACATACCCCTTTGTCCCCCTGTCACCAAGCCCCTGTGTCCCCATGCCCCCACTCATCCTCATGCCCCCATGTCCACACGATGCCCCATCCCCACGGGGATGCTCAGGGGCCAGGCGGATGCCCAGCAGCACCCAAGGGTGCCGGAGACAGCTGAGCGCCTGTCCCTGGGCCGCCCCGCAGGTCTTTCGCCTGGATGCCTACCTGGCCAAGGGTCGCCAGGACCTGCTGCAGGGGGTGGATAACTTCCTGGAAGCCAGCATTGTCCTGCCGCCCACCGAGACCATGAACGAGCAGCTCCTCTGCAGCCTGGTGCCACTGCAGCAGGAGCTGCTCCGCCGCCGCTACCAGCCCCCTGAGAAGGCGCCGGGCAAGGACTTCCTAAAAGACATGGGTACGGCAGAGACCACACTGGCCTCCCTGGGATTCCCCATCCCCGTGGTTCGCGGGACCCCCCCTTGCAGGCAGGATCCCCCCATGGCCACCTGCTCGTGTCCCCAGGGCTGGAAGAGCCGGTGCCAGAGGACGATGACCCCCTGCGCAGGACGGGCCGACCTTTTGGGGGGCTGGTGCGGGACATCCGCCGCCGGTACCCCAAATATCTCAGTGACATCAAGGACGCCTTCAGCCCCCAGTGCCTGGCCGCCATCATCTTCATCTACTTTGCGGCGCTGTCACCTGCTATCACCTTTGGAGGCTTGCTGAGTAATGGGGGGACAGGCTGGGGACACGCTGGGGGATGGGAACGTCCCCCAGCTGGGCACAGGGCTGGGGGAGCGGGGTGCCACTGTCTGCAGCACCATCCCCTGGGGATGCCCCTGGGTGGGGGTTATTGCACCCCCTAATCCCCGTGCTGATGAGTGTGGGATGGGGGGACACAGCTCTGTCATTCCCTCCCAGC
The DNA here is from genome assembly GCA_013401275.1 of Pandion haliaetus. Classification (NCBI taxonomy): domain Eukaryota; kingdom Metazoa; phylum Chordata; class Aves; order Accipitriformes; family Pandionidae; genus Pandion; species Pandion haliaetus. The sequence goes on from VYZV01040440.1 coordinate 82,042, forward strand.
ACCCACTGGCTCTGCCCCCCTCCAGGTGAAAAGACCAATGGCATGATGGGGGTGTCAGAGCTGCTCATCTCCACCTGCGTGCAGTGCATCCTCTTCAGCATCCTCAGTGCCCAGCCGCTGCTCGTCGTCGGCTTCTCAGGGCCCCTCCTTGTCTTTGAGGAAGCCTTCTACTCGGTGAGTGCCACCCTGCGCCCCTGGGTACCCCCTGCCCGCCCACCAGTGTTCCCCACAGCGGGCTCGTGGTGTCCCCACCAGCCCTGACAGAGGCACAGGGTGCTGCCACGCAGGTGACAGCACAGGGGTGCTGCCATGAGGGGATGCCATGTGGGGGATGGCACATGGGGGATGGCACATGGGTGATGCTGCATGGGTGATGCCATGTGGGCGATGGCACATGGGTGTTATCATGCAGGTAGAGCCATCCGGGTGATGGCACAGGGGTGATGCGAGGTGCGTGATGCCATGTGCGTGATGCCAAATAGCTGACACCACATGGGTGACACCACGCGGGGGATGCCAGGCAGGTGCTGCCATTAGGGTGCTGCCAGGAGGGTGATCCCACAGGGGTCCTGTCACACCGGGGTACCACTATCCCCATCCTGGCACCCCCCAGCCCCTGGGCAGGAGACACAGGGCCACCATGGGACTCCAGGGTCTAGCCCACCTGGGTGCCCATGCCAGGGGCTTCGGGGGGCTGACAGAGCTGTGCCCTCTGGCTTCCCAGTTCTGCAATAGCTATGGCATGGAGTACATCGTGGGCCGGGTCTGGATCGGCTTCTGGCTGATCCTGCTGGTGCTGGTGGTGGTGGCCTGCGAGGGCAGCTTCCTGGTGCGCTACCTGTCCCGCTACACCCAGGAGATCTTCTCCTTCCTCATCTCCCTCATCTTCATCTACGAGACCTTCTCCAAGCTCGTCACGGTGAGGGGCGCGGGGGTCCCGCAGCAGGGAAAGAGGTGGGGGGCTGCAGATTGTGGTCATCACCCAGGTTTCCATAGAAATGGTGGGAGCTGGGCGAGGGATGCAGGCAAGGGATGGAGCCCATCTCTCAGCGATCTCTCCCTCTTCCCAGGTGTTTCCCAGCTTGTACTTCTCTCCACAGGGGGATTTTGGGGCAGGGAGGTGAAGCCCAGGCAGATGTCCCACCTGGGCTGCAGAAAACATGGTCCTTGCCCAGGAACTGCCCAGAGAGCCCCAATTTCTTCCCCCATCCCCTGGCTTACACCCTTCCCGGCTAGCTGGTAGGAATGGGACAGTGTCACCCCATGGGCTGAGTGCCCACAGGGACACCTCTGGTGCTGCAGAAGTGACAGGCAGGACACATGCCCGATCACACCCTGGACCCCCATCACACCCTGGACACCCATCACACGGATGTGCCCCCTTTAAGGGCTCAGCACACCCTGGGGCTGTGCTCGTCTTCCCCACTGTGCCACCCAGCCCCTGCTCTGGCCTCGTTTCCGAAGGAGCATGGAGAAAACCAATCCTAAAAATAACGCCCTGCTCACTGTGTGCCAAGCTCCCAGCCTCACAGGTCATCCTGGCACTCACCCACGGGGCTCCCAGCATGGCAGGAGGAGTTCAGGGGGATCCCCCATCCCCACCTGCTAGCAGGGATCCCATCCTCCCTGACCCTCTCCCTTTTCCTTCACAGATCTTCAAGAATCACCCGCTAAAGAGGCTTTACAACGTGCAGGACACAGTCGACCCCAGGGTGCCAGAGCCCAACACGGCACTGCTGTCCCTTGTCCTCATGGCTGGCACCTTCTTCCTGGCCTTCTTCCTCCGCAAGTTCAAGAATAGTGCTTTCCTGCCTGGCAGGGTGAGGATGGGGAGGGGCACAGTGGTGTCCCCATCATCTCCTCCGCCCCCCCACTGGACCCAGGGACGGCGCTGGGGGCAAAATGGGGGCTCGGCGGGTCTGGTTTCCTGAAAGGGGCTGGCTGAGACCGTGCAAACTCATTGCATGCTCCTGCAGAGGTCTTTGCTAGAGCTTGCTGCCGGTGGGGACATGGCAGGGGGGATCCCCTCAGCTGTAGGGACATAGGCAGGTTTAACGTGGTCACGTTGTCCTCACAGGCCCGGCGCTTGATCGGGGACTTTGGGGTGCCCATTTCCATCTTCATCATGGCGCTGGTTGACTTCTTCATCAAGGACACGTACACGCAGGTCTGGGAGCAGTGGGAGGGCAGGGCTGCGGGGAGGCGGGTGTCCCCAACAAGGGGACATGGAGCCGGGTGCCCCATCCCTGTCCCCTCACCCCCCCATCTCTGCTCCCATCCAGAAACTGAATGTCCCCAAAGGGCTGGAGGTCACCAACGCGTCCGCCCGGGGCTGGTTTATCAACCCCATGGGGAAGGACAACAGCTTCCCCATCTGGATGATGTTCGCCTCCGTGGTGCCCGCCCTCCTGGTCTTCATCCTCATCTTCCTTGAGACGCAGATCACCACGTGAGGACCAGAGGGATACAGGGAGGGAGGGGAGGGCTGTGGGGTGCCTGGCAGGACAGGGATGGAAGGGGACCTCCCACCACCGACTCTTCCCCCTCTGTCCCTGGCAGCCTCATCGTCAGCAAGCCCGAGAGGAAGCTGGTGAAAGGCTCTGGCTTCCACCTGGACCTGCTGCTGATTGTGGCCATGGGCGGGCTGGCTGCCCTCTTCGGCATGCCCTGGCTCAGCGCCACCACTGTCCGCACCATCACCCACGCCAACGCCCTCACCGTCATGAGCAAGACCTCTGCTTCTGGCGAGAAGTCCCAGATCTTGGAGGTCAAGGAACAACGCATCAGTGGCTTCTTTGTGGCCGTGCTCATTGGTGAGCTGGGGAGGTGCACCCCCACCCCACCCCAGGCAGCGAAGGCTGCATGCCCCCAACAGCTCTCCCTGACCTCTCCCTCTCCACCACAGGCATCTCCATCCTCATGGAGCCCATCCTGAAGTACATCCCGCTGGCCGTGCTCTTTGGCATTTTCCTCTACATGGGCGTCACCTCCCTCTTTGGCATCCAGCTCTTTGACCGCATCCTGCTCTTGCTGATGCCACCCAAGTACCACCCCGAAGAGCCCTACGTCACCCGGGTGAGTGAGCCCTGTGTCACCCGGCCGTGTGGCCGTGGGCTTGGGGGTGTCCTGGGCTGTGGCACCCCGTGGTGCTGCCTGCAGTTGCTTGGGGCTCCTCCAAAGAGCCTCTTCCTATGGTGCTGACCTTCGCTGGGCTCTTTGGGCTGCTGGTCCTGCCCCCCAGCACTCAGCACCCTGGGAAGGGTGCGGGGTGCTGGCCCCACCACCCTGACCCCGCTGGGCTCCTTGTCCCGCAGGTAAAGACTTGGCGGATGCACCTCTTCACCTTCACCCAGATTGTCGTCCTTGTGCTGCTGTGGGTGGTGAAGTCCACCCCGGCCTCACTGGCGCTGCCCTTCGTCCTCATCCTCACCGTGCCCTTGCGGCGTTTACTGCTGCCCAGGATCTTCCAGGACTTCGAGCTCAAATGTGTACGTAGCCCTGGAGGGGGCTGGGAGCCATTGTGGTGGTGTCCCCATCCCTGTGTCCATCCCTGTCCCCGTCTGTGTGCCCATCCCTTTGTGAATCCCTGTGTCCATCCCTGTCCCCATCCCAACCCCTGTCTCCATCCTTGTTCCCATCCCTATCCCTGTCCCCATCCTCATCCCCGTCCCTGCCT
>VYZV01040441.1:2807-14390 GCA_013401275.1 Pandion haliaetus
GACTGTCTCCCATGGGAGGGACCCCACGTTGGAGCAGGGGATGAGTGTGAGGAGTCCTGCCCCTGAGGAGGGTGAAGTGGCAGAAACAACGTGTGATGAACTGAGCCCCATTCCCCATCCTCCTGCACCACTGGGCGGGGAGGTAGAGAATCCAGAAGTGAAGTTGTGCCCAGGAAGAAGGGAGGGGTGGAGGGAAGGTGTTTTGAGATTTGGTTTTATTTCTCATTACCCTACTCTGGTTGATTGGCAATAAATTAAGTTCATTTTTCCCCAAGTTGAGTCTGTTTTGCCCGTGACGGTAATTGGTTGAGTGTTCTCTCCCTGTCCTTATCTCAACCTAGGAGCCCTTTGTTATATTTTCTCTCACCTGTCCAGCTGAGGGGGGTGGGGGGGGGAGTGATAGAATGGCTTTGGTGGGCACCTAGCATCCAGCCAGGGTTAAACCACCTCAACCCCTAAGTGTCAAGTCCCCAAGGGGGAAATAGCTCTGTTTGCAAGACCTTTTTAAGCTGTTCCTGCCTTGCCCTCTCATTCCCACCTGTGCACCACTGCCTGATGTAATTTATACAAGCCCCACTAATGATTGCACTGACATAACAGGGGGAGTTACAAACTGCTGCAGAAATCAGAAACTGGAAGGATCACCTCTTAAACAGTTTTACTAAAGACTATGTTTTAATGCAGACCTCTGTCCTGAGACCTCATATATCTTACTGAGCTGCAAATGAAATTGCCCCTGTGGCATGTCTGTTCCCTGAACTGTTCCCAGATCACAGCTGATTTGAGAAGAGTGACACCTGGTGACTCTGCTTCTACACCAGTGTGGGTTTTTACCCCTGAGGTCTCCCATTTGAGCAGTAACCAAATGCAGTCTTTGCTTCAGCTGTGTGATACTATGAAATCAGTGTCTCAGGCAGTGTGTCTGACAGGGAATCTCTGGCTTGATGAAAAAGGCTAGATGTGATGTGGACATTTTATTATTCACAACTGTCACATTTCAATCTGTGAGTGAATGTCTTGTTTTCTCCAACTGCAAAATTCAAGATTTCTGCTTTTGCCTTGCAAGACGTTCCACTGGAACCACAGATAAGGTGCAAGATAAGCATGCTGATTATCAGCTGTTGCCCCAGACAACAGAGGAGATGCCAGCAGCACAGAAAATGTAACATTTCTTGGCCCCCTTACCTTTCAAAAAATAGAAACAACTTTTCCTATCAATAAAGTGCTTTCTGAAAGGGCATTCTGTTTTTGAAGAGAACAAAGCCATACCCCTGCATTATCTAGTGCATGAGATGAAGCAAAGATACATACATATTCTGCAATTCACAGTGAGGTGTGTTGGTTCATCCCATATAGAGGGGTTTTTAGATTGATTTCTTAAAGAGCCTTCCAGCAAGAGGCAAGGCAAAGATAACAGCTACATAAAATTTATACGTGATATGCACTTCAGTTAAAAAAAAACAGCCAGGCATGTGCTTTGCCTTCAAAGAGCATCTCTGAAAGAGCTGCTTGTTTAGGGCCCAGCTAAGAGCACTTTGCAATAGCTATAGTATTCCTGGATGGTGATTAAAGAGAGCTGGAATTTATAACTATGATAAATCTTTAATATTTACAGGTTAGTAGACAGTATATGAAAGAACTTTAGAAATAGGAGGACATTTGTGTTTCCTTCAGTCTGTTAACTTTGTCAGCTGCTCACCTCCTAACAGTATATAGGTGGTCTTAAAGACAATTGATATAGTTTAATTCAGGCAAAGGATATGAGTGAATATATGGAGAATATTCAGATCTGCAGTGGTGTCTGGTTTGTGCCACTTTCATTGGCTTCAGAGAAGCCAAGAGGGGTCATGGCTGAGTGGCACCTTTAGAGGGGCTAGCATTTCCCAGGTGAGCACTAACAGGAACTACTTCTGTCTTCTCCTTTTCCCTTCATGTAAAGCCTCTTCTTAATACATCTGTTCGATTAAACAGAATAGGAATGCTAGCTCATCAAAAACACCTGTAATGTATGAGGGTGCAGCTCTCCTGACTTCTGAGAAATTGCATGCGTTTCCTCTGAAGGTGGATGTGGCATGCAGGTCTGCCCGGATACATTTTCCTTCATAATTTTATTCCATTTAATCAGAGCTGTGGGCTGAGTAGTACAGGAGAAACATAAAGCAATTCTCAAAGGTGTAGAGAACAAGGTAGCAAGTGTGCCAAAGCTATTCCATTTTCTCTTGTCCTCCAAACGCTGTAGTTGCCATCCACCCTCCCAGATTGGGTATGCAGTGACCATAGCTATGAACAGCTCAAGTTGACTATAAAGACAGGTCAGAAAGGACACCTGAACATTAAGACCACTCATGACATCTCTGAGTTTGCAGCTTTCAACCCCTTTCTCTGGAAAATGTCTATGGAGAGCCCCCCCATCCCCAGGAGTTACATTCCCTGCAGCAGGAATTGCCCACTTTGGATGGCCATTATTTTTTTCTAAAACACTTACAACTTTCCCTCCTCCAACAAAATGGCATCTTTCAACCCAGCAATAATCTGTATTGTTTTCCTTATCTTTTGAAAGTTGCATTTTTCAGGGAATGAGGAAAGCGTAAGAGGAGAAATAAGACATACTGCTGATTTTCTGCTGAGCCATATCTGTAATGCACTCCACGGGATCCTGTTACTCTAGGCAGCCACTCAGGATTAAAGAGTTGCAGTGTCACCTTTAATTGCAATATCATAAAATAGTTTTTAAAGCATTAAACATTAAGGGATTTAAATCTCTTTAATGCTTCTTGATGGCAATCTCTCAAGGTTCATACTGAGGCCAGCACCTTATAATAAATGGAATGTGGGCAAAAAAGCAATAATGTAAATTGATGACATGTATTGCAGAAAAGGTTTGAAACAGTGGAAATAAGATCCCTGTGAGTTTTGAGTTTCCAAATAAGCCACAACAGTAAGTGGAAGGAAGGAGAGAAAATATGTATTCCTTCACCACACTGAGATGAAGTCATTTATTACTATCCAAGGAAAAGGTTTTATACAATTCAGTACAGGTAGACCCAGATGTGTGAAATCAAACATACACAACGAAGTACCCATCCAGCAATCAGATTTGCATAGACTGAGGTAAAGCAATATGAAAACCATGGTATTGCTGTACCCAATAGAAAGTTCTCCTGAGGATATGAGAGTATTATCAGCAGAGGCATGGGCAATGTTTTAAAGACACTCAGGTACACAATGCAATGTGAGCTAGCTGGAGAAATGTAGCTGTCTTTTCCTAAATATGCTTAATAACCATGTGTTATGGATTTGTGTGGCGTGGGTTTTTTTTGGTAGCGGGGGAGGGGGCTGCAGAGGTGGCTTCTGTGAGAAGCTGCTAGAAGCTCCCCCGGCTCCAAGTCAGACCCACCTCTGGCCCAGGACGACCCCATCAGTGACAGTGGGAGCGCCTCTGGGAGAACAGATTGAAGAAGGGGAACCGGCAATGGGTAGTGGGATTGGAATGTGAGAGGAACCCCTCTGCAGATCCCGAGGTCAGTGAAGAAGGAGGGGGAGGAGGGGCGCCTGAGGAGGCTGATGGCCCTGCAGCCCGTGGGGAGATGGCAGGCTGTCCCTCTGCAGAACACGGGGGTCCATGGTGGAGTGGAGGCTACCAAAGATGGCCATGACTCCATGGGAAAGCCCGCGCTGGAGCAGTGTGTGACTGGAGAGCAGCCCGCAGAAAGGACACATGCCAGGGAAGTTCGGGAAGAACTGAAGCCCGCGGAAAGGACCCGCGCCAGGGAAGTTTGTGAGGAACTGCAGCCCGCGGAAAGGAACCACGTTGGAGAAGTTGGTGAAGGACTGTCTCCCGTGGGAGGGACCCCACGGTGGAGCAGGGGACGAGTGAGGAATCCTCCCCCTGAGGAGGGAGGAGCGGCAGAGCCAAGGTGTGGCGAGCTGACCCCCGAACCCCCATCCCCTGTTCCCCTGTGCCGCTGAGGGGAGGAGGGAGAGAGAACTGGGAGTGGAGCTGAGCCGGGAAGGCGGGAGGGGTGGGGGGAAGGTGTTCTGAGGTTTGGTTTTCCTTCCTAATATCCTTGGTTTTGATTTGACGGGTAGTGAATTAAATTGATTTTGTTTCTTCCCCAAGTTGAGCCTGTCTTTTGCCCATGACCATAAGTGGGGAGTGACCCCTCCCAGTCCTTGTCTCGACCCACGAGCCTGCCTTTGGATTTTCTCCTCATCCCAACGTGGCCAGGGGAGGGGGTAGGGGGTGAGCGAGCAGCTGTGTGGTGCTTTGTTACCAGCTGAGCTGAAACTGAAACCACGACACCATGTAATTTCCAGAAGTTTGTGAGTATCTAAGAAATGTGCATAGCGATAAGCGTGCTATTGGAAAAAACGGTCATTTTAGCTAACTCCAGCATTTTCCTACCAAATTCTTTGTAAGGTAAAAAGGAGACCCAAGATGTTTATGTAATTGAGTTTGCTCAATATGCAGGTATTTGAAAGCAATAAAAAGTTCTTATATAGGCATTGTGTATCATTAATGAACAGCTTCAAATAATGAAAAGCTGTGTCAAAAACAGCCATCCACAAACTTAGCAACACATACACATCTGAAAAGAGGTGCAACTTCAACTTCAGTTCACCAGGTCTGGCAGGAGGAAGCTCCTTTTAATGGCACATTTTTACTGTTGTCACAGAAACAGTCAAACAGTCTCTTGTCTGAATATTTTTTTAGTATCCAAGATAAAGGTCTATTACACAAATCTATGTTTATTTTATTAAATCCTAACACAGGTGATAATGGTGTTGTTTATTTTTATTAAGATTTACTTTAACAGCTTTTTACTAGCGTTTGGTGTCTGACCTAAGCTGATCTTCATTAGCTTGCAACTATTGCTGTTATGCCTTGTATCTGTGTGCATGTATTTGTAAGTACCATTGTAAATTGACATGGTACATAAGTACTAAGAATTTTCCATAATAAATGCTAGTGCTTGGAGTAGCAAATTCATTCTTGGTTATATAAAGCATTTTTCCTCATTCCATTTGAATTATTCCAAGGACTTAGCAGCCTTTTTCTGCTTATATTATAAGGCTAAACAAGTATGTCACTTGTAATTAGTGTAATTTTTCTGTCCAAAATCTCAATCACAGCTGATCACTTTGAAGTTTTGGAAACTTCGGATTCAAAAAGAAAATTCACCCAATTTCACATTACTTACACACAAACTGTAAGTGGTAAGTTGCTCTCAGTATCCTATAGCCAAAGAAACTCCCAATGTTTCCTTTTCACAGACCCTTCCTCTGTTCTGAAAGGCATTGTTCACAGAATAACAACGACTTCTGTATTTAAGGAAGTCCATCTGTTAGTCATTAAATTATTTAACTGGCCCCTTTTCTCAGACTAAGTTCGTATTTAGCAGTTTTCCAGGAGCAGCGCCTAGTGTTCATCTAGACCAAGTCTATAGCTGGGTGTGATAAAGTCAAGAACTCTGTCTAATGCTCTATAATGACCAGATCAAGGTTGAATAAATAGGTTGTACAATGAATCAATATTTTAAAGGTAGACTCAAACTACAGCAAACCGAAACTGTGGACTTCTGCCCTGCCCTTCACAACGTCTGAATGAATGATAGGGTAAATGGGTTAGATACACGTTCTAAGCAAAAAAAAAAAAAAAAAAAAAAAAGGGAAAGGACATCACAGCAAATGGGGATGATTTAAAGGCTTTGCCTTCTGGTTATGTGTTGTGATATGTTTATTTCAGCAATCCGAGTATGTACTCAATTTACAGCTGAAAATTGTTATTTCTTAATCAAAATGAATAGAAACAAAAGAAGACCTTTGAAGGCAACTTTTATGGAAAACAGCCAGCTACAAAATTGCAGAACCTTGATCTTGTAAAATAAAGCTTGACTGGAAACACTTAAAAAGCAGCCTTGGGAAAGTTTTGAAACATCCATAAACAACAAAAAATTCTTGACTGCCGGATCAGACAGAATCAGTATGTCAAGAAAACTCATCAACCCAACACAAAGAGGAGGTTGCATTGTCTGCGCACTAAGGCTAGGAAAAAGGGGAACTACATAGAAAAATTTGCAATTTAGTAAATGCATAGAGAAAAGGAGGAGGAAATGACCAAGTGCAGGGATAAAGCATAGAGAGGACTGAATATATCTGAGATTCTGCCAAGCAATAAGATTAGAAATTAATAGGTGACTTTGGGGAGATGATCTTTATTAGCCCACCAGACATCAAGATAGACATGGCTGAAAGTAAAGAGAAAAGAATCACCTTAACCAAAACAAAAACTTGGCGTTCTAATGTTTCCTTGCATAATCATTGCCAAGTTGTCTTTGAGCAACCCTAAAATCACACTTGCTTCCTGGTTAGCCTTATAAGAGACTGAAGTACACATACTCCAGTGTAATGTTTCAAGCCAAAACTGATTACCAGGGTATAATCAAGGATCTGAAGCCAAGGACAGGAAAAAAATACCTACCAGATGAGAAGACATAAACAAGTCATAAGGGCAGGTGATGCCCAGGGCTTTGAGACAAGGCCACAGTCCTCAGCTACAGACCTGCTAAATAGTAACTACACATACACATTGCCTTGGACTACTGCACTCCAGCAACTCGGGGGCATGGGCAGTCTATACCTGTTCTCACCTAAGCCCTCTAATTACTAACAAACCTTGGCAGGGGAGATCCTAAGAGAAAAGAAATTAGCCTTAAGCCAGTAACAAATGAAAATCCTTTTGTGCAAATTTGCCATGCTGGGTGCACCAGGATTCTCTTCCAAGTAAATAACTGGTACCATTTAAACCCTAGTCTTTTTCCATTAAAACATTCTAATAGGAGATGGGAAAGCCCAATCTATTTCCCATAAATTGACTTGCAAGGTCCATAATATCACTTAATTGCATATAAGGGCATGGGTTCCCTTGGATCTGGCTCTGAACCTTCAGCTTGAACAGGATGTTACAGGCAGGTCATTTGAGATCAAAAGGCAAGTGCCGTGACGATACAGACCATACTGTGAGTGGTTTAGTCCTCCATGAATGCATACACGGCTGTACTGTACCCTGGACCTTCTGGTTTCATAAGATGATGCTGTCCAGGCCCCTCCCACTGCTGCTGAGACCTTTCAGCTCTAATTCAATCCGTTTGATCCACGCTACACCGTCTTCATAAGTTTAGCAATCCCTCAAGTCTCCAACAGAAGGCTGCACAGTGTCCTCTGAAGCCTGCTCCCACCAACAAACAGATGCAATAGCGGAACCCCAAGTTCTGAAGGCAACACTTAAGTCCAGGTGATTTTTTTCACTTTTACTTAGGACCAGCTTGATATCCTCTCTGGCATCCCAGACATCACACTTTGCAAGGGGATACCACATCTTCTGGAAAACATAGGTACAGCACTGTCTTCTCCTTGGCAGGACTCAGGTAACAGGTGAAGGCCCCCAGGTGCAGTGTTTCCTGGCCTTGCCCCATCATCAGTCTCACAAGAGCCCTCCAGAGGCACTGATTTGGCCTTCTTGTTTGCTCTGTGGTGAACAGAAACAGCTCTGTGTACAATTAGAAATATCCTGAGGCCCTCAGGATGTTTTTCTTCAAGTTGCTCTTCCAAAAAGCACATCTTCAGACAATAAGGCTCTGTAAGACAAGCGGCTTTTCCTTTCAGAAGAATTTCTGCCTCCCAACTAAATACCATAGCAATGCTCTTCAGAGCAGGGAATATCTGTATGTTTGTTCAGCATCTGCCATAATAATTGTCTCCAAGGTACAAATACTATCACGTACAATAATGCTATCTGATCTCTCACTGGGAGCAAAACTGTTTACTCATTGAATTAGTTAGGTGGGTAAGTAACTTTCAAAAGTCCCAGAGCCATTCATTCACAACCTTTAAGGGTGCACATCTGTAATCTGGAGTGTGTGAGACACAAAAGCATCTTAAATGGAACCTGCATTCCAGGAAGAGATGTCAGTTTGACTCAAAAAGTTACTGAGACTCTCATAAAAACAGAGGTATACAGCCCAGTGCAGAACTCATTTCCTGGCAGTAAGTCTGACATAACCTTTGTGTTAGAACATACCTTTCCTATGCTGGGCTAAAACAACCAGACTGGATCTCTGCTCTGTGCATCAGTCTCAGCTGTCAATTCAATATTGCAATGTTTTAAGCTTCCTTCACAAAGGCACCATGTGTGGGGCTTTGCTAATGCCTCAGAAGTTTACTATGCACCAGGTTGTTGCAGAAGGGCAGCTGTTCAGTAAAGAGCCCAGGACATACAGTAGGAGAACAAGGAATTTTAGCAGAAATGCCCTGAAATAACATGCATGCACAGTTAACAAACTTTACAAAGCTTCCACAAAAAACAGACACATACACTGCTTGCATTAGCTCTGCAGAAAACGCTCTGAAGACATTATAGTGGTCCTGACTGGAAGACCATTGTACATCAAGGAGTTAGTGATCTACATAACAGTTAACCTGAGCAGGTCCAGGCCAGTGCTGTGCTGTGCTGCACTGTTCTGCAAGTCCAGCCTGGCCTTCAGGTCGTGTTGTGCTGCACAAATCTCTTGGCCGCAGGATAAACTCAGCCAGCTTGCTGTAACAGAGGAGCCTGCAGGCAGCTTCCACTTGGTAACAGGGATTATGCCATCAGCCCGAGTTCATCTTTATCTGAAAGTACAGCAAGAAGTTCCCAAGTTGGACAGTAGAAATGATGAATAGAATTGTTTTCTTGTAAAAAAAAAAATACTGTAATAGCTCAAACGATCAAAATGGGACAGCATCTTTCATGGACAAGGTCTGCACTGCATTCTGCACATGGGTCAGAGGCCTCCTTCAGTGCTGTACAAACTGGGGTTCCCAGCATCTAAAGGGAGGTAATATTATTTGTACTATTTGCTCCTTACAGTGTTAGCGCTAATAAATAGCATTTTAAATGGCACCTTATGGAGTCTGAGTGCCTTGCTTACTGGGATCATAATGTAGCAGCACCTCCTGGTATAAAACAGATATACTTAAGAGTCCAGGAGAGGGCTGTTAAACAGTTATGATCTCCCAAATAAATAAGATACCTACATCTTTTTTAAAAGGCCCAGAACAGTTAAGCTCTGCCTTTGCTAACTGCAAGCTATATATGAAAACAGTAATGCGTGGGAGGCTTCACACAGGTCTTTAACACAGGATTCCTCTTCTCTATAATCAGCCATCTACAAATTAGTCATATCACCTTAAGCCAGTGTTTAGATTCCCTATATATTCAGCAAAGAGAAAGAAGTGATTCAAGATAGCAATCCATCCCTTCTTAAGATAGCTATCTGGAAAAGGCAAGATTAAGCTTCCTCTGCAGATGCACTTAGAGTGTCCATAGGAGCCAAGCCTGATCTTCAGCCAGCTTAAACTTCATACCTAACTGCTATGGGTTTAAAGTCAAGTGAGGTGGCTTCTGCTGCCAGTTGGTACCGACAGTGAAGTCAGAACAGGTTGGAAGCAAAGTGTTTGTAATGTACTAAAGACAAGATAACTGTAGCCATCTGTTTTGTTATTTTTTAATATATAAGAGAATTGTGAGAAATGTGTATGTCCATCTGGTACTGTTGCATCCATTCACTTTGCTACACCCTCAGTTTGCTCTGCACAATTTTGCAGGAGTTTCTTCAGATTGTAATGAATGATCCATCTGCTGACACCAGACCAGAGAGATGTATTTCTCTGTCAGCGACTGTTACAACCCACCTCTTGTTTATGCCTGCTAGCACTCTCCATATGCTTACAGGCGGTTGTTGTGACCTCAAGAACTAATTATGAATAGGTGACAGGCAATTGATCTATGTTCTGAGAACAGCTTTAACTTCATTGGTACAATCAGGACATCAGGGTATTCTGTAAGGAACAGGCTGCTATAAAGCAATTGCAGACTTGTAGCTGAAGCAGTAGAAAGGTACAAAAGAATTGTGATGTTCTAAATGCAACAGGAACGTATTTGCATAGATTGCATTTGCTACTATGTCACGTTGTTAGCGTGGGTATCAAGTTTATGCTCCAGCTCAAATTTTTTTCAGCTGAGCACCAAGACTATGAGTATGCTCATGTCTGGAGTTTGGAGTGGCGATGCACCCCTGAGGAAGCATAAGCAGTGGGCTGCAGGGAGGGAAGGAAGGGTGCTGGCACAGACCTTTGGAGGCTTTATGGACACAGAGTCACTTGGCTTGGGGAACTTGACCCCGAACTCAAGAAAACCACCTGCAGCTATATATGTGTGTGCGTGTGTATATATATATACACACACACATATTTATATGCACATGAATATATCATGGGCCTGGGCAAAAAAAAGCACCATTTTTTTACTATTTCTGTAATATTATAGGTATGTTTTAAAATGCTTTCATCCTATAGTTTAGTGACCGAGTTACCTACCCACAGTTTTCTACTATTTGGCAAAATCCACATATAGAGCTATGCACCCACAAAGGTAAACTCACAGATTATTTCAATCTCCTATTTAAATAAACTGTTGAATCTAAGAACTCAAGGGACAATAGTTGGATTAGGACTCTGTATTACTCTAGGTTTAAGTACTTACAGAAGCCTTCTTAGATCAGACTTACCATCTTAGATCAGAATTTCTTAGTGATGTTCAAATGACATTCATCCTTGCTGCTTCTTTTCTCCAGTTCTTCCTTCTTGCTTTCAAGAAAATAAATGATAGAAAAGTGGTATTAAGCAGTCAGTTCTTTGCCTAGATACCTCTGTTTTGGTTCTTTTACCACAAGGCTTATCTTTATTCCACAATGCTAGAATTCACTAGACTTTTGCTTCTTGCCCCAGATTCTTCCCACTTACAGGGAACACCTATTGGAAAATCCTAGCTCTATCTGCCACAAACACAAACAACAGCTTCAGAAATATAGGGAAGCATGCTAGTCGCATGGCCTGGGCACTTTCCAGCCAGGGTACTGGGTATCGTCCAACTTGAACTTGGGTCTATTGCATCCCCAAAAAGCTGAAGGAGGGCTGAGCTCAGAATACCTGCTGAGAACCTAGACTGTCACGTGCTAAACCAGACCAGGTCTTGTCTACTCATCACAAGTCAACAAGAATCTGGTGGGACACTCGGTCTCTTATCCTCAAGAATGTTTCAGAGATCAATCTAAATCTGCCTCTGTGTGAATGCTTCCAAGTAAAAATGTATACAGGAGAAGAATGGAATTAAGAAATGCTCAAGAGGATTCATTGACAATGTAGGTATAATATTAATTTCCTTGCACCTCTGTAGTCATATGTTTGAGTTACGGCCTAACTGTGGTGATACTGCTCAATTCAGGACTAAACATGATGCATTGTCCTTTAAGGAGGACCATTACTCAATAGTTTCACTATGTAGGCCTGGTTACTTTGTAGAAATGATGTAGGCTTTGCTTAGGGCTATATCCTTAAAGAAGGAACTAAAGACTGATAAAAAGGAAACATCTTGCTCCAGAAGGCACTGGATGATTGCCAAAGAAACATGAACTAGGGCAAAGGTAAAGGCGGCAGGGGGATGACCACCAACTCAGTTGAAGACCTAAAAGACTTGTGATGAGT